>JASANB010008014.1:0-106296 GCA_030248155.1 Sabatieria punctata
AAGTTCATACATGGTCAACAATATATGCTTGTACATGGTACATGGTACTCTACGACCTTTTTTCATGTACCGTAATCTAATTTCAATTTAACGAAAGGAATTTGACCCAAAGCAAGCAAGCCCCGTCCGCACTCAGCAATCATCTGTCAAGTTAATAGGGCACGTAGCAAAATGTGGTCACTGTTGCTTTGTTCTGCGTTGGTCTTACTGAATATCGGTAACACCTGTGTCCATGGATTTAGCAGTGAATATCGGTGTTGCAGATACGCGCGAATGCGTTAGAACTGAGGCGGAAAGGAAAGTGGCAGAGGCGGTATTCAAGAACTACAATAAAGATTACCGACCAGTGCGAGATCCTTCCAGGCCACTCGTGGTCAACATAACGCCCACTCTCACCTGGCTCCGTTATATCGTAAAATTTCGACAGCCAAACAAATTGGTGATGTGATCAGTACCGTTTTAGGATGAACCCCACCAGGCGCTGACTTATCGAGAATTTTTTCCAATGGTTTCGATTCTTTTCTCTACTGTCCTGAATTCATTATCACTTTTAGCTTTGGTTTGACGAATTTCTACGGTGGAATCCAGACGATTTCGGCGGCATTCAGCGCATTTCGGTGCCAATCAACCTTCTATGGTGGCCTGACATTGAAGTACTCAATGCGTAATTAAAAAATGAAAGAGGGAAGTTAAAGAATGATGTTGGATAAACTAAACCAACCACTGAATAAATAAAGCAGGGGGTAATGTTGTTTGTTACGATATTGCAGAAACAGTATCCGCTACATAATAGACAAGGAGTCCACGGCAGCCGAAGTCTACTACAACGGCCGAGTGGTGGTGGAGTACCTGAAAGAGGTGACGATTCGTTGCAACTTCAACATATCCGACTTTCCCTTCGACAGACAAGTGTGCGAAGCAGAATACGGATCTTGGTCATTGGTCGACGACTCTGTAAAGTTAATCGACTTCGACCCTGTCATCGATCTGAGACTCCTTACAGTACGTAATGTACAGGGTGTTTCAGAAATGGAAACATTTCTTTTTGCTGCCATTTGTGCAATTTTTTACCAAATTGGCTGAGGCTAAAACAGGGGAAATTTTTGTGTAAAGATTTGGTGCATAAAACTTGACACAATCCTGAGAAATTCAACATTAAGAGGCAACATGAAAAAGTTGTACATTGGTTTGTACAGCTGATTTTTCAAAATCGACCCCGTCACTTATACAGTATACTTTGAGGATTTGCTATCCGGTTTTTTCTAGCTTTGTCGACCTTTTTTACTGATTCTGGAGCGAAAAATGGCTTTAAAACCCTATTTGGACCGAAAAATGCGTTAAAAACCCTGTTTTTCTTTGATTAAAAATGCCTTAAGAACCGTGTTCTCGTTGAAGGAAATTGCCTTCAAAACCCAATATTGAAGTAACAAATGCTATGAAAAGCTGTTTTGTTTTGCACTCAAACTACGTATAGAATACAAATTAAATGCGTTTTTTTAACTAAAAAATAGTAAAGAGAACCCTACTTCCGACTCTAAAGCAGGAGCAAAACCCTGTTTTGAGTTATAAGATTACTAAAAACCCTATTTTGTGGTTTGAATGCAGTTACTAAGACCTGTTTAGGGTTTCTAATCAACCTAAAAAACCCGCTCTACGTAGGCTTTCTAACCAGTGCTAAAACCCTGTTTAGGGTTTCAAAGTAATCTGAAAACCCTGTTTAGGGTTTCCAAGCAACCTAAAAACCCTAATCAGGGTTTGAAAGTAACCTGGAAACCCTAATCTGGGTTTCTAAGCAGTCGAAAACCTACAATGTATTTAGGATTTGTAAGCCTTACTAAGACCCTGTTTTTGGTTCTAGGGTAGGCGAAAACCCAATTTTGTGCAAATAATGTATTGGGCTAAAATTTTCTTTATTTTGGAATCTTGCTTGTATACGTACAGTAGGCACTTTACTCATATGTACTGTACTGCACTTACTCATATGTACAGACAGATTATTACATACAGATTTGTATTAAAATGAAGACATGAATGATGGGTGTCTTGTCTTTACAGACTCATCCAGAGTGGCACATGCAAAACACAATGCTGCATCCCAGACGAAAATACATGATGTACAAATACGTGGACGGAGTAGATCGGAAGTTTGGAAGGTTGGTCTACAACATAACAATCGCACGACACGCTAATTTCTACGTCTACACTATGATAGCACCTTCATTTCTCATCACATCTCTCTGTCTACTTGGCCTCTTTAGTCCCTCCACCTGCAAAGGAGAGAGAGACGAAAAGGTGAGGCAAGGCTTATCTCTATCTATAGCCCAAGAAGTATATCGAATCGTTTAGGTAACCTTTGGACTGACCACTTTGCTAGCGATGGCAATAATGCTTCAAACAGTCGCAAATGAAGTGCCGAAAAGCCGTGCCGGACTTCCGCTCCTAGGTAAGCACGGTTTTTCTAGAGATACATTGTAGCTGTCATAGAAATATTTTCAGGACTATACATGATCAATGAAATCATAGTCACAGTAGTAGGAACAGTGGTGGCCACAATTCTAACTGGACTCCATCAACAAGCACTCATTCGTGGCTGGAAGAGAATGAAGAGGCCTAGTGGTGTGAAAGAGGTGCGCACAAAGAGCTACCGTAATACAGCGTTGACGCTCCAGGACGCCAAACCGCTGCACGGCTCAGTAAAATCTTGTGTTGTTGTTTTGTCTTGTCTTCTTCTTCTTCTTAAAATCTAGCAATTCTTTGTTTTCATGCAGCTGCTGCAAGCAGTGCAGACCATGAAGGAAGTGCAAAATTTGCTGGAATCGGTACAACAGCAGTTGAAGGATCGGGAAAAAGCCGAAAAATTGTCTGATTATTGGTCCAGTGTCTTCGATCGATGTGACTTTGCCTGCTTGATCATTTTCCTCATAGCTAACGTCGCTGTTTCCATTTTTACCTTCTGGAACGTTCTGTAGCCTATATATAACATATATCGTTTCTACCGTCACAGACAAGGTGAGAAAAAATCCGTATTTTATTGGAGAAAAATTCAATTTTGGGCTCAAACTCAAATTAGTTTGGTTTGAGTGTTTGGGTGGGATACAGTGGCAGAGTTTCCAAATGATTCGTAGGTTTTTCAAAACGGTTGCTGTTGTCTCCAGTTGTCTTGGCCAACTGAATCCTCTGAGTAATTTGCAAAATTTTACATCGGAAAAATCGTAAAAATATGAGATTAGCATCACCGACATCTTTCAGGCATCCCTATCTCTCTCGACAGTTTTTAAAATGAATGAAACCAAAAATTACAACCGCTAACCATTGCCTGCCCATATAAAATTTTGAAAATTTGTCTTTCAATAGAATACTTAAGATAGAATACTTAAAAGAATAGAATAAAATAATAGAATAGAATAGAATAAGAATAGAATACTTTGAATTTTTTCTTTTAAAAATTTATTTGGAAAAGGAAGGCTGGCTAAACCCATCACCTTACCACCACATGCTTTCTATATAGCATACAGTAACCTGTGGTGGCATAAACATTTTGAATAAAATTTCTTTGCTAACGCACACCGCTGCGGTGAGTTCAGAAGAACACTGAAAAGACAGATGAGATAATAAAAACATGTTTACTAATGAGAGCTGTAAACAAATCCGTTGATCATGTACACATAAGGTTATAAAATCAATAACAAGTTGCACCGTGTAGAGCAGACAATGGGGCATGTTGCAGTTAGGCCAACCGTAATGTATAGTACTGCAGGTACAACACCGCACGAGACGGGATGATCTGATAAAACGATTCAAACAATAAAACTTTCAATGAGAGATACTACACAGCTATTGTAGACTGTGTTTGCTCTGCTTTGGCGGTTTAGACGCATTTATACAGGATATTTATACCGGCTTATTCCGCATCTAGCCTTTTCCTAGAAGAGATGAACCCAGCTTTCAGTTTTTTCACTGGGTTCGCGCTGATTAGGAAGAGGATAAATTCTAAGAAAACGGACAAACTACCAGTACCTATGTACAAAGGCAGGGAGACCAATCTGAAATGGCATGTAAGGTATAATCGACCGAACACAAGCACGAAATTGCTTCTAGCCAACTTCTAACAGAACATACAGTAAAGCATAAACAGACAAACTTCGCAGTGCTCAACTACATCCGTGCCCGTGCTGAGCATACCCTAGCCACCTGTATTGTAGTTGAGCACATGACTCGAGCACCTTATCACAGAAGAACTGCACCAAAGCCTACCAAAACTCCGTCCACAGCTGAATGTAGTTTGATTCTGTTTCTAAAGAGACTAGGGGAGATCCAGGAAAACAGACGTTAGCGGGAGGTGATCGCCTTTAGTGCGAGATAAGAGACTTGGGATGAGAAGCAAGCGTTAAAGGTCAGACAACGGTTTCGGGTTTAGAGGCCAGAAGTGCTTCTTTGTATTGTTGGTCTTGCATGTCCAGAGCCTGTCGCACATGCCAACAATAGAACGTGAATAGTAGAAAAACCAAGCAGGTTTACTTTTTTGGCGTCCCTTTCTAAAATTTCCATTTGATCTGCTTGCATTTTCGTTAACCGATCTTCCAGCTTCTGGTGCCTGCAATGCAACAGAGTGAGAAAGGTGCAACAAAGTAGGTTGTTGACATACAGTAGATGTAACAGCTCTAAGGCGATCTGAGGGGAGGGTGGTTGGGCGCAGGGCTGTTGGGTCGGTTTTTTTCCTCGGTTTTTTTCGTTTTTTTCCGGAAAAAAACCGGTTTTTTTCCTAGGGGCTCGGAAAAAAACTAAAATGCGGAAAAAACTCAAGTAAGTTTTTAAAGGAAATAGGCACAATAACTGGTTAAATTCGCTTCCAATGCTTTGAATTTACGTTAATAGAAGCCTTACAAGCATTTCCATGGCATAACTTAGCTGTTTTTCACAAAAAATATTGGTACCATTTTCAGGCAACTTTTATTATTGTATTTTTGGTGTTTTAAAATCAAATTACTACTCTAAAACATGAAATTAGTGCATTTTGTAATAACACTCACGCTATTTCGTTGAATTCTGCAATAAAAAGCGATTGTTAAAAAATTTTTTCTGTCATATCGGAAAATAACTTTTGGAAAAAAACCGGAAAAAAACAGGAAAAAAACCGGAAAAAAACCGGCTTGAGTTTTTTTCCGGAAAACAAACAGCCCTGGTTGGGCGAAGGCTTTTCAAGCGAATTTTAGGCTAAAATTTAGTGATTTCTGAGCCAGTTTGTTACATACATGTAGCTGGGTTTTCGGCTGGGGGGGAATTTTTCTGATCCAAAATAGGGTTTCAGGGCTATGCCCAAAGGGGCGACCTTTTTTTGGGCTCAAAACAAGGTTTTGAGGACTAAAAATGGGGTAAAAATCCTGTCTGAAGTGCAAAAATTCCGTTTAAAACCCTATTTTTGCTGTAAAACGCGGAAAAAACCTTATTTTTAATTTAAAATGTGCAAAAAAAGCTAATTTTGCTTTAAAACGTGCAAAAAAACCCATTTTATTCGACATAATACAGTTAAAATGCATTTCTGGAACCTTCTTTAGAGATTTTTAAACCCAAATTATGGTTCCGGAACCCTATTTTGGGCCTCCAGAAACCCAAATTAGGGTTCTAGAACCCTATTTAGGGTTTCAGTAACCCAAGTTAGGGTTCCGGATTCCGGAACCCTATTTCGGCCCTCCGGAAACCCAAATTAGGGTTCTGGAACCCAATTTAGGGTTTCAGTAACCCAAATTAGGGTTTCAGTAACCCTATTTAGGGTTTCAGGAACCCAAATTAGGGTTCCGGAACCCTATTTAGGGTTTCAGTAACCGAAATTAGGGTTTCAGGAACCCAAATTAGGGTTCCGGAACCCTATTTAGGGTTTCAGAAAACCAAATTAGGGTTTCAGTAATCCAAATTAGGGTTCCGGAACCCTATTTAGGGTTTCAGTAACCCAAAACAGGGTTTCGGAACCCTATTTAGGGTTTTTGAAACCCAAAACAGGGTTCCGGAACCCTATTTAGGGTTTTTGAAACCCAAACTAGGGCTCCGGAACCCAAGTTGGGTTTCTGAAACCCTAATCAGGGCTTCTGGAACCCTGTTTGCAGGTTTACAAATCCAAAATAGGGTTTCAAAAAATTCCCCCCCAGAATCCGGCTGGGGGGGGAATTTTCTGCGAAAATCGGGCCTGGGGGGAAATACCCCCCCATTCCCACCCACTAATTTTTGGGTCGGGGGTCCCTTAACTGTCTCGGGAGAGTGGGGGTGAGGGGGTTTGACCGTTCTAGCTAGGGATAACCCGAAACCCATGAACCCCCTAGTACATGCATGGTTGTTGCGGCAAACTCACATGTTAAACATGCGTTTGCGCTCCTCGAGAAACGACTTGAGATTCTTTTCATTCAGTTCGTTCACTCTCCTAACCATTTCAGCCTTAGAGGTTATGTGTTTGTTCTGCGCTTGAATGGCTCGCGTGTCGTCCATAGACTTTTTGGTCTGCTCTGTCCGCAGCTGCTTGCTCTCACTGCAAATGCAAAACAACTTTCAAAGGCCGACTAACACATCCTTTTAAGGACTAGCAAAATGGGAAGTTCAGTCTATGTAGCTCATTTGCTTGTTAACCGGAGTAGAAATCAACTTACAAGTCTAATTTAGACTTTAGTGAGCTGAGCTGTTGTTTGTGCGCTTCGGCTAGAACCTTTTTCAGTACTTGACCCTCCTCTTGAATGTGTTGTCGTCGCAGCTCGTGTTCTTCGGTCTGCTGCCGACGCACCAGCTCAGACCAATCGGTGGTTTGTTGCGTCACAAGTGACCGTACCTCAACCAGCTACGGTATCGTGTCGTATCTATCACTTTACACACACGTACCCGCTCGTTGCTGACATTGCTGAGATCATTGATTTCCCTGAGATTCGTTGGAGCAGAGTTGGCATTGTTCGTCAGGCTTCTGAGAAAGGGAAAGGCCTGAGCAAAACGAAGCACATTGCCTGACCAGACGTACCCTCTGACCTTCTTTTTGTCCTGTTCTGCCATCAGTTTATCCACCGACTTCACCTGCTGCGCTTGCATATCAGTGCGTTCTTTCTGGTGTCTCTTTTTCAAGTTCTCCAGCTCCTTCAGCTGCTTCTTCATTAACTTCAAGTACGCCTTGTCCTTCTTCATATCCTCCAAACGCACCGGCTCTATCTGTAAGTCACTCTCACTGCATCAACAGACAAAACATAAACCAACAGTTAAAATGGGTGGGCTTTGATACAAAACAGGGAGGAAGAAGTCAAAACTTTTTATCGGTCAAGTATTTTATTCGCAAAACTTTTGCAAACATGCATCAGATTCAAATTCAGAGGCAGCCTTGCGTGTATGGTGCACATACAGTATTGTTTCTAGCATACATGTAACAGCTCCGGGCCGACCTGGGGGGAGGGGGTAGGGGGGTTTTTCCTCAGATGGGGGGTCGAGGGGGGGGGTTTCGTCCAGAGGTGGGGTCCAAAATTTCAAAAAGCTCCAGGACGCCTGGAAATGCGTTTTTAGCACGTTTTTTTCAGTAAGGATGCTAAAAATCGCAGTTTTAAGCTGCCAAATAGCTCTTTAGAGCTAAAAACAAGCAAAAAATGACAAAAAGGGCTTCCAAAAACACCGATTTCTCTTAAATATCAGCAGTGGAAGCGCCAAATTCGGTTTCCAAAGGCTTTTCAAGTGAATTTTAGGCTAAAAATTAGTGATTTCTGACCCAGTTTGTTAATACTGGAGCCACCACTAGTACTTGTATTTTTTGGTCGGGGGGGGGTGAGGGGGGGGTTGGCCTTTCCAGCTGGGGGGAGTAACCCCCCAAACCCCCCTAGTACATGTATGGTTTCTAGCCCGATAGTTACAGTCACGCAGCAGTGTTTTGTTATATATGAAATTTTTTCCATGCAGCTTTGATAATATCAAAGAGGATTTTATGTAAAAATAAAGCCTAATACTAGTCAAAGAGCGCAATAAAATAGAATTCTTGTCAACGAACCATAGCCTCAAATCTGTCTTCCCGCAGAGAACTGCGGTTCGATCCGCGACGGCTCAGACCCCCGGGTGATGAACTGCGGTTGGGGGTCAGAGCGCCCTACACAGTGTACAGTACTTGTATGCAGACATGGGCAAAGGGGGAGCTGAAGGGGGTTGACCCTCCTCAGGATCTGTCCTACCCTCCTCAGGAATTTGAAGGAAAAATGTTGTATAGTAAATTATTTATTTATTTATTTATTTATTTATTTACTAGTTGGCTCCAAAAGGCCATTCGGCCCCAAATGGTTTCCCAAAGCGGTGGGGCACATAGTACAAATAAGTTCTGAGCGGTCAAAAACATATAGCATGCAAATTAAATATAAAACAAGATACTGACGGGCGAAGAATAGATCTAAACGAATATACACTTCTAGCATCAACAGTGTACTTGGGAAGTTCGTTGGTCGTGCACTAGCCTATACAAGCACTTGCTAAACATTTAGTAACTTCCGGCGCTTCTCTAGAGTCCTGTCCTAACCTAGCCGACCTCTCGTGCATCAATTATGATAGAAGCATGCCTAGATTAGGTGTAAATGAGCTCAGAAAAGCTTATTTTAACCTATTTTAGCGAAAAATAAGCCTAAAAACCTTGATTTTAGTAAAAAAAGCGGACTTTTTAGCTTACCATTTCTTCAAGCCCCCTTCAGCCCATCAGCCCCCTCAGGATTCGGAAATTTACCACCCCCCTCAGCTGAAATGCTAGCCCATGTCTGCTTGTATGTATGTTTTCATTAGTTTTCCGGGTAAAGCCCAAATAACAGAATCTCAGTACTTTGACTCTGTCCTTTTCTTCTGTCGGTGCAGCAGTTTTGTTCGAGCTGGTAGAACTCTGACTGTTGACACCACGCATAGACTGGTGAGGTGAAGAGGGAGAAGTCACCGACGCATTGCCACTGCCACCAGTGCTCTCTTGTCTGAAGAATACAGCAGTCATCACAGTGGCGGCAAAAGTAAAAGACCATAGATGTAGTGGAGGTCTACCTAAATCGCTGGTTAGGAGTGCCCCTCCCCGGTTTTTCCGATAAGCAATTTTTTGGGTCAATTTTTTGTGATTTTTTACAGCCTTGGTCGACTATGAAATAGTTTTTAGCTCTATTTCATCTGAAACATACAAGATGGGCCGATGGGTTGTCCACCGGCCACCCCAACTGGGTCTCGAGTTACAACCCAGCTGAATCAGACTTTTCTTTCCAGACCCACCTACCTAAATGGCTGCAACCCCCGAATCGGTGGGCCTACCGACTCCCTACCCAATCATACATGTAGGAGGGGGGGTTTTGGGGGGGGGGGGTTAGCCCCCCAGGCCCGATTTTCGGCAAAAAAACCCCCCCAGCCGAATTCTGGGGGGGGGGTTTCTGAAACCCTATTTTGGGTTACAAACTGCTAAAATTCAGGGTTTCAAGACTTATATACCGTAATTTAGCATTTCAAAAGCCCTAAATAGGGTTCCGGAACCCTAGTTAGGGTTTCAGAAACCCAAAGTAATGCCTCCGGAACCCTATTTAGGGTTTCAGAAACCCTAAATAGTGTTCCGAAACCCTGTTTTGGGTACCTGAAAGCCTAAATAGGGTTCCGGAACCCTAATTTGGGTTTCTGAAACCCTAAATAGGGTTCCGGAACCCTAATTTGGGTTTCTGAAACCCTAAATAGGGTTCCGGAACCCTAATTTGGGTTTCTGAAACCCTAAATAGGGTTCCGGAACCCTAATTTGGGTTTCACAGAGACTAAACAGGGTTTCTGGAGGCCCAAATAGGGTTCCGGAACCCAAATTTGGGTTTCACAGAGACTAAACAGGGTTTCTGGAGGCCCAAAGTAGGGTTCCGGAACCCTAATTTGGGTTTCAAAAGCCCTAAATAGGGTTCCGGAGCCCTAATTTGGGTCTCAAAAACCCTAAACAGGGTTTCAGTGCCCTAATTTTTGTTTCAAAATCTCTAAATAGGGTTCCAGATAGGCATTTTAGCTCTATTCTGTCGAGTAAAATAGAGCTTTTTTGCATGTTTTAAAGCAAAAACATGTTTTTTGCACATTTTTAATAAAAAATAGGATTTTCTGCACATTTTAAACCAATAAATAGGGTTTTATAGGGAATTTTTGCACTTCTGACAGGATTTTTACCGGATTTTTAGTCCTCAAAACCCTGTTTTGAGCCCAAAAAAAGGTCGCTAAAACCCACTTTTGGACACCAAAAAAAGGTCGCTGAAACCCCCTTTGGAAATAGTGCTGAAACCCTATTTTGGATCTGGAAAACCCCCCCAGCCGAAAACCCAGCTACATGTATGTACCCAACCCATATATTTTTCCGGCAACATTCATGTAAAGACTTGTACCTGGTCGGGGGTTTGGGTGTGGCAGCACCGGAGTTGACCGAGCCAGTGGAAGAGACAGCCTTTGACACTTCGACTTTCTTCTGCGGCACATCGGCAATGTCCTCGGCATGGATGCCCATTGCTTCCATCTGCTTTTCGCGTTTCTCTATGGCTGACAGGTAGCCGCGAGGGTCTGCCAGTGCGTCGACCAAGCCGGCCAAGCCTTCCGGCACGTAGGTGCGCAGTTCGATCTGGCAGAAGAGGGTTGGAAGCGTCATTGCAAAGTTGGACTCGCTGCGCAGCGAAATGTGACGGTAGCCTGCAGCGGTCTGGTTGCAGTGCAAGTCTCAATTGCAGCACGCAAACCTGCGCAGAGGCCGTCCAAGGGCAGAATGCGTTGTCCCAGCAGCTTTCCACTCTCCTCATACACGGCAAACCTGAGCACAGCCAACTCGGGCAGAACAACCTGCAGTGAAGCTCTCTGTCTTTCTTGCAGTGCAGACTGCAGTGTTCTCACCTTGCGAAAGACAAACGGTTCTTCGTTATAGACAGGGTTGAGGCCGTTCGCAGGAACCACACGCGTCCGGAATTCCTTGCGAATGGTATCCGTGGGCAGACCATACATCTCCACCTCTACGTAGGTGCCCACTTTGCGGTCAGACAGAAACTGGCCAGAAATTACCTGAAACAGAAGTTGGTGCTCTGTTCTGCAGACAAAACAGCAGCCTCCCACTTACCCGTACAGCGCAGTAAGCGGCTATGACACCGTCTACTGGGGATGCAGAAAAGGGGTCGAACATTCGATCGGGCCTTCTCATAAAATCTGGCTTCAACAAGTAACTGAAGAAATCCGACAATTGGTTTCTTTTCGTATGTGGGCAGATCAGAAGCTTACCCGCAGTTCCCATTGTATTCAAATTTGCCCTGGTTCAGTTGCATAGCCAAGTCGGGCGTCTGGAAGTTCAACGACACCAGCTGACAGCCGGCGTTCCAGAAAATCTGAACAACCGTATTATGCAAATTTTGGCGCCAGTTCGTAGGTAGACCCACTTGAGGCAGAAAGTTGCTGGAGTCGACGCGGCCGCCCTTGGGATAGATGCGACTGAGCTGCCGTTTGTTGTAGTTGACGAACTCGATGGCGCTCTGCTTGAGATAGCCCAGACCCGTGCTTTCTGAGTAGGACGACATGTGGAAGTGACAGTTGTTTTCTGCAACAACGATGCTTCAATCTGAATATGCATGTGCGATTCTAACGTCCTGCAACAGGATGGATTGATCGGAAACAATATGCAAATGGAAAGCAGCCTAATACTGATCAGCTACACCAAGCTTGGGTTCGATTCAGGCTTAGTCTGAGACAGTCAAGCTGTTTGAGGGACTGTTCCAAGGGGCAAAGGACCGGCACTAACCTTCGGCCACGTCAAAGCCTTGGAATTTAACAGGATGAGTGTAGTTGACCAAACTGGACAGGTAAGGATGAATGTTTGTGGTGGCACCCGTATAATGATATGAAGCCAGCAGCTTTTCCTCCTCTTCTCTGGTTAGCATCGGCTGTAACTAACACACCACTGGTATGAGATATGTCCTTGTGAACCAGTGTCACATAACAATGACCTATGAGCTAAGCAGGCCGATGGCAAAACGGGTATGAAAAAAGAGGGTATGGTGTGGAGATGAGTAACTTGCCTCATCCTCTTCGTCATTAGGGGCGGCGGCATCAGTCAAAAGCCCAACAGGGTCGCGTCGGGATGTAGCGCCGCTGGTTTTTTTGACACGAAAAGAGCGCCGCGTTTCAACTTTTGCGGCCAGTTGCTGAAACTGGGCCTTAGGGTGTGCTTAAATCTCTGCACTAGTTGACCATTTATGGAGTGCTTTTTCAGCTCTACCGTACATAGAGATTGCGGCAACCTAACACGCATTACCTCCTTGACTTCCTTGGTTCCTCCTATTTTGTTGCCGAATTGTCTAAGTTTTGTCTTGAAAGCCAGTGCCGTCTGACCTCCTTTTAACTCAGGATGGGCCTCGTTCTCCAGCGTTGTAACAGGAAGCGGCAGTTCACCTAAAAATTAAGAATTACGCTACCCCAAATAGGGTCGAGATCTAAAGTACACAGCAATCGACAATCGTAACCACACTTAGTAAAGACCACCGAATGCCCCCACCAAAGCTCCCTGTAGTATGCATGCAAGCTTTTGTTATACAAAGGAGCCTAAATTGCATGTTTGCAGAGTTTTGGTCAGAATTGTAGGCGCAGCGTCAAAGAGATCCAGTAGCAGGGCTAGGTGATTTTTAACAGTTGTCAAGCTGGGAATCTGCAGGAATAAATGTGCTTTGAAACCGGACATGCTATGAAAATGCTTGACAAGCAAGAAGTTCTGGTCGTGCAGGAGAAAAGTTACAAAGAAAGAAAGAAAATATGGGCACAGTAAACTACACTTCTCAACAGTGCATCTAGTACGTTTCTACTCAACAAAAGATACGTTTTGATCAATTATGAAACCTGTCCATTAGTACAAGTCAAATGTGGGAGGGGGTTATAGGTTAAGTTCACCCATCTGAGGAGGGTTTACTCAAACAGAGGTCTAGCTGCGCCAAAAGTGATTGAAAATTTAGTTCTGGGTGAGGCTCAAACACGTCAAAGCTACGCCATTGCACCTGCTTAACTTTTTCACCTTTCTTGCCCCATCTAAATATATTTTATTCCATAATTTTTTAAGAATGCCTGAAAAACCAATTCCAAAAATTCAAGTTGCGGGTGGGGCAGCATCATGGTGCGGCCACGGGTGAGGTCTGGGATTTATGTATACTTTCACTGAGCCCAAGTGACAAGTATTTGACTAAACACACTTGCGCAGACCTATCGAGCAGTACGCACGATTGAATACGATCATTCATAAGCCCGATTCACAATGCAGTGCCGGCCGGGTTCAGCCGAGTTTGGGTTCGGTCAGCGCCAGTGAGGGTCCGGCGCAGGCGCTAAGTAGCGCGAGCGCCGTTGGGGTTGAATTCACAATGGTAGCGGTGGCCGGGTTCAGCGCCGACGTGAGAGGTAAAGTAAAATCATTGTGACCGGTCATTTGACCTGTGCATCACTAGCGCTGAGCTCTAATTAGCATACATGTAACAAGTGGTCTGGGGTGTGCCCCCAACCCGACTTAGGCCAGACCCCCTGAGATGATTTTTCCGACCCCACTCCGAATTTTCTGGCAAGTATTTTTAAGCAAATTTTTGTGATTTGTTCCAATTTCAGACAAAAATTGCCAAATCGCCTGTAAAACAGCACTTTTTAGCTGCACTTGAGCCCAAATTAACGATTTTTGATGATTTTTACCCGAACAATGGCGGTTTTTTTGCGATTATTGAGTGACCAACTCCCTCCCTAGAATTTAGGCTGAGACCCTCGGCCGGCGCCAGACCCCGTCCAACGCCCCTCCCGCTTCGGCGGATGATCTGTTACGCTAATGATAATTAGTTACGGTTGGTGAGGGTTCTCGGCGCTGGTAGTTGAAGGTTGGCCAATTCCGGCGCTGGCGCTCGGCGTTGTGCGGCCCAAACCGAATCGGAGCACGCAATTGTGAATTGAGTTAACTGCGCTCGCCAAACCCAATCTCGGTTGAATCCGGCCGGCCCTGCATTGTGAATTGGGCTTTAGCACAGTGGGATGCCTACCAAATTCAAAGTTTGAGTATAAACTTGGCCATTTTAATTCGCTATGCTACGGTAGCTTATTCAATTTGAATTTGGTTGGTATAATTTTGGTATGGATTTAGTATTAGTAGTGGTCGTTTGCTTTCCTAATGATATATTGATATTTTAAATTTGGTTTGGTATGGTACTGGTACCAAACTAAATTAAAAAATTGCTTTCTGTGCCAGCACAATTTTGGTATGCATCCCTGCAGCTATAGAGCAGAAGACAGAGACAGACGACGAGTAGAGTGTAGTTGTGACAGCCATAGGGAGTACGGTAGGACTACAGTAGCACACAAGATACCTAGCTGTGTCTGGTGCACGCTGCTTTGTTTGCCGCCGCGTGATCCCCTGGAGGGGGGCGGCGGCGCAGAGGCAGGAGCACTACCGGCGCTCTGTTTGCGCTGCGGCGTGGCGGCCAGTGGCGCTGGATTGCGGTAGCAGAGATCGGGCGAGGTCAGCTTTCGCACTGGCACCTGCGACCGACTGGGGGGCGCGTCGTCTTCGTCTGAGGTGCAGGCCGCATCTTAACACAAAAGATAACCGTAACCGGACCAAACGGCAGAGGTCTTATCAGACTTGGCGACGGCACACACTAGGCACGGCCGTCAAACTGGAATCTGCGCTTGGAAAGGTAAAGGAGCAGCGTGACGGCTTTCCAGTTTGAGCGCAACAACGACTAGCAAGGCCCATTCATTCCCGAGTGATTGACAGGTGGAGAGAGACCCCGACACCGAAATGACAACAGTCTCACGCCACGACACGACGGACAGAGCCGGAGCTATACAGTCACCAACCAATCGACCAACACTACGTTACGGTACTGTACCTCCTGTTCAGAGGGACGGACAGATTTGGAAGAAAGAGACAGTCAAGGAAAGAGAAGTCAGAAGGCGTCTGACCGAGAAAAGTGGAGAGTCGTGGAGCAGGGTCGAACGCGACGCACTTGGTTTTGTGTTTCAGTTTAAAGTTTAGTAGCGGTTAGTACTGTAGTTTAGTTGGAGTGGATTGGTTGAGGGATGACTGCGTGGTGATGTATGCAGCGAACTTCGCGACCAGCTACTGAGCCAGGCCGTTGGCTGTAGTGCTTTCAGCTCAGTCACATACCAAAGACTCACAGTTTGCCAAGTTTAACAGAGAACAGTGAGCGGTCGCGAAGTGCGCGCATGCTGTTAATGGAAGCAGGGGACAAAGGCAGCAGCAGCAGCAGGAGCAGCGCAGCACCAAGCAGCGGTTGAACCTTTTGAGGTGGCACTTTCGCTGCGACTTCGAAACAGCTCTTCGTCGTCTATCGACTTTGATAAATGGTCCAGATGGAGCAGGTAAGCCGACCTCCGGCTCACAGCAGACAAACAGGTCCGCTCTGTAGGCACTGCAATGCAACACACCGCCACTCTGTATCACTTACGTTTATGTTCCACTAGCTACGCCGGCACTTTGGCTGGACCATGCAAAATTACCTTCTATACTACTACCTACTACTTTCAGTATCTCCCTTACTGCGCACACATGTACATACCGAATACTACGTACAAATCAGTGCAGTCAAGTTAAAACATTTCGGGGTTGGGATGCCATGAAAAATTGGGTATGATTATGCGTACAATTACACCAGGCAGGAATGTACTTGGAAGCTTTTTAAAAATTATTTGCAGTAAATTAATTTTTGATCAAACTCCATGCGCGGGCGGCCCACCTACTGTAACCTACATGTAGTATCAGAGCTTCCAAAAGAGGTATAAAGATTGAACTTGAAATAAAGTAACAAATACTGAAGCAATCGTTTGCAAATTTAGTGCTAATAGTGTATCTTAAAGTGAGTCCAACAACAGACATGGGCAAAGGGGGGCTGATGGGGTTTACCACCCCTATCACCCTCAGGCCGCCGCTACCCCCCTCAGGAATTTTTAGGAAGAATTTTGTATAGAAAATTATGATAAAAGTAAACCTACTGTAGATATAGCTCAGAATACTGCAGCATATTATAAACTATTTTAGCGAAAAATAAGCCTAGAAACCTTGATTTTAGTAAAAATTGGACTTTTTGGCTTACTATCCACTCAACCTCCTATCAGCCGCCGCTGCCCCTCTCAGAATTTGAAAATTTACCACCGCCTGAGCCGAAATGCTAGCCCATGTCTGTCCCACAAGAAGGGCAAGGTTTAAGCAAAAATTTCGTTCTGTATATTTTTTAGATAGCTTGTCTTGAAATTTACTGCACACTGTACCAATTGCCGCTGCTTAAGCTCATCTACGATGTCAGTCAGAGCAGAAGGCTTGCCAATATTTGCTGACTCTGCTTAGCACTCTGCCCGTTGTACTGTACGTGTGCATGGATTGCCTGGTTTACAAGTCAAGTGAGCGAGTGTGTTGTGTTGGCAGGAAGCAGTGAACCAAAGCCGACTAACCCTCAAGCGGTCCGTCCTCTCCGGCTACGATGTTTGGGTCTTCCTTCAGTTCGTCAGAATCGTCAGAATCTTCATCCAGTCTGCCTTCGCGCAGGAACTGTTCCAGCTGCACTCTTTCGATGTCTGACTTTAGCCGCTTGTTCTTGATCAGGATCTTGCGCTTCAGCATGTTGGGCGAGGGCAGCACCACTCCTGGCTCCAGCTGAAACAACTGCAATTCTCAGTCGCTACTGCAGGATTGTATAAACTTTGGTAGGGTTGGTCAGGCCGCCACAGTTGGTGTAGTGGTTTACGCCGCAAAGCCACTGTGCGCGTGGTCGTGCGCTCATCCACTCGGCGGGGCAAGTTTCTTGCCGCAAAGAGTTGGTTGTCGGCGCAAAGCCCAACCCAGGCCACCGAAAGCTGGTGACAGCTAGTAGGTAAATGGGAACCGACTGGATCTGCCGTTGCACCTAAAGCTTCCAACCACACGTGTTGGGACATACGGGAACGGGGACAGCTACATAAACTGAGACCCGCCCAGACTGACACCGAGCATGTGTTTAGGCTAGTAGCGAAGGAAGGGCAGGATGTGGGTGTGCGTGATGGGCCCGCAGTGTGGCCTAACGCAGAGGCTACGTACCCGCCCGGACAATCCATTCCAGGGTTGATCAGGACACTGCCGGATATATCCAGCGCCAAAAGATTTGGAGACAGACTAAAATAGTACCCGCAAACAAGTACAGTACAACAAACTCGCTCAGAAATCATTATTTTTATAACTTTAAATCCCTTTGATAATCTAATTTAGCGTTTCGGCTGCTGTTATTCAACACACTGGTGTTCTTAGAAGCTTATTTTGCTTTTATTGTAAAATGCATGCATTTTATGTTTGTTTTAACTGTTAAACACAATTTGGCTGTCTAAAATTGCAATACCCAGGAGTTTTAGCGATTAAGTTTTGCACCCCTCCATGAGCGAAATCCATGGCTGGCGGGCCAACGCCCGGCCCGGACCTTTTGCGTACTGTTTGAATGATAAAAGGCACCTACCTAATCACTTGAGAACTGTTTAATAAAAAGACGAAGAAGGGCTGTACTCACAGAGTAACCTTCGAGGGGCTTAGTGAGCAAGAGATCACCGAAGATTTCCACACAGTACTTGGCCATCAGTAACTGGTTCGACTTGCAGCAGTGGTTCTCGAAGCTCAGAATGACTGGATAGTCCGAAGTGAGAAAGGCCGTGTCGCGAATTGCGTAAATCACATCCTGCCAACAAATTTGGTTGTAGTCTCTTTCCACAGCACATAATCACAGATCCCTCCTGCTGGGTTTACAGCCAATCTCTACTACGAAAGCCAGAAAGCCTTTTTACTTCCGTAAATCATAAAAATTGACCAAAAACGATTTTTTTGCTCTATTTGACCGGTTTTCGTACTATTTTTACTGAACCGGATTGAGAGTTCTGAGTGTTCGGTATACATGTAGTGAGTATACTTTGAATAAGACATCAGTGCACATAGCTTTTCCGTGGGTGATTATGGGTTCGCCCTTGCAGTTGGCCGTACCGTCCCAGCAGTCCAGTTCGACACACCTGAAGCCAACCACCATTTACGTACGAGTCAGCAGCAGACCGTGCGCTCAGCTGACCTGCAGCCGGATATCAGCACCTGCCGATAGATTTCTACTGAACTCCGACCGCCGTACTGACGACCCACCAGGTATGTGTTGTGAGAACTAAACAACAACAATAAATTTAGCACTTTTTATTTTGTCCCCGTTTGTATGAATTATCTATTGAATACGTAGTAGTTTAACCCTTTCGAAATTATGTCTATTTTGAAGAGCGAACACTGAGAACAAAGATGACTACATTTATGCTCGAACTTTTAAATGTGTTCGCCTCTTTCCGCCTTGTGATTATTAGCCGCGAATTGGCTCGTTCGCGATATTCACGTGTGTGTGTTTTGTTGTGCAGCGCTTCATGTAGTCTCAGGCAAACATAAGTTTTTAGGCGTAGGCGAACAAAAAGCTTAGTGTTCGTCTAATGGGGATATTTAGAAAAGGTTAAATCACGCAAACTTTAGAACCGCATTACGTGTTAGTTTGCTGAAAAGCGGGAGCAATACAGTAAAACCTTTGAATTTAAAAAGCGGTGGTGGAGTGGCGCAATGCAGACTTTTTTAGTAATTTTAAAGTTATTCAAAATCTATAGTAATCATTTTGAGAGGTACCTCACCTGTTACAGTAATAGTGACATAGGGGCTGGTCCATATCTTGATAGAGGTTCACGTTATCCAAGAATACCGGTGCATTTTCATCAGACATAAGGTATTTTAGGAAACCCTCAAAACTAAATCGTCCTGAAACATTGTACATGAATATTGTATGCCTTTTTGCATAAAAGCAAGGAAGCCATATACCATTCTTTGCTAGAACATCATCTGGCTCGTATTTGGTAATTAGTTGATGCACCCTTTCAGTGGTAAAAAATGGAAACAGTATTTCGTTAAGTCTGGGATCTCGTTGAAGCTACAATTTCTCTCGATTCCTAAACAATAAACTGATCAGAAAAGAAAACTTACGCCGTTCAGCCAGTTTACGATTTGCTCTATTGTAAGGAAGTGGCGATTATTACTTCTGAAAACAATCGCCATGACAAACTGTCGAAAATTTATCTAGAACACTTACAGCTGTGAAAACACCTCTTGAACGTCCGATCTAGGGCAGATTTTGAAATAAAGATCATAGAATTTCTCGAAAGTGAAGTCGGCCGATTCTATTTCTTCGTTCTAAAAAATCGCATTAAATGTAGCCGGATATTCTTACCGGCAATTATTTTTTTACAACAGTCATAAAATTAAGTCAAAATCATGGCCCAATTTTCAGTAGGAATTTCAGCAATAAAATAAGTTGCAGTATTACCGCTTCTTTTAACCCGAGCTCAGTAAGGCACCTCGGCACCATTCTCTCGCCTTTTCCAGACGCGAATGTTCTTGCGATTCTAAAACAGTAGACAATAATTGAGAACAAACATCCGGCTAGCGCAATTGCTCACAACTTGATCGGTATCTTTCTCCTCTCGTTCACGCTAAGGCAGAGCATTTTCCAGCTAAAAAGACAGTAAAACTTCTAGAACCTAAACCACGAGACAATTACTGTTTTACTGTTTCATGAGGCATGTCATAGGTGAAATGTGGGGCATTCTGTTGTTAAAACAGAGAAAGTTGATTCCAGAGAGCCAGACCTGCAACATATGCCATTCTTCATTCAAGGTCTTCTTCTCAATCGATCAGCCCGCGGCTTTTTGCCCTGACCCAATCACAGTTTTTACAGCAGACAGACCTTAGCGGCGTTTGCATCGCATGCGATCAAGCTGACGTAATTAACGTTGACCAGATCCAGACCATAGGACACGGTTAGCGTTCGATCATCCAGCGCCTCCATGGCACTTCCGCGCTGCTGCATTTCACCCAAGACACGGAGGTCCTACAGTAATCCACTACTATACTATTACATGCAATAGTGCAACTTTTGCAACCTTTGGACCGCAGTTGAGTCGTGCCTCGAAAACCTGGTTCAAGTCGACCACTTGAGCCTCCTGAACGAAACACAGTTAGCCAGTCTACTGTAGAGGCTACAGTATACCTTGCCCTCAGCCAGAATAGTCAGGTAAAATCCAAACTCGTCCACAATGACGTAACAGGCCAGGTCGGCCACCCCGGTGTCCTGAAAAGGCGGAGATAAGCGAGGCAGTATAGGCAGGAAAGTGAGAGACATCGTCGAATCGGTCGAATAAGGCCCCTTTCTGCAAAGCGTCGGGAACAGGCTTGCGCCAGTCGAACGTGTATTCTTTGGCTTGTTGCGGCCAGGCCATGGCACGCACTGCCGACTGACTGTCTTCAGGCACTCATCCCTGCACTGAACATCTCACATTATGCATGCGCCTAGTACCGGTCGGCTGAAAGAAAAATCACTTTTTGCGCAATTACATAGTCGCTCAGTGGAAGCAGCCAAAAAGCTGCAGAAAAAGTGCCCCGCGACTACTTGACGATGCGAACGCCGCCGCGAAACTCAATTAGAAAATGCGCCTGCGCAAGGCACGGAAAAGCCGGCGCTGCTGGCCGCTCTGTGATTTAATTCGAGCACCAGTAGCCCAGCCCTAGACCGACAAACAGTCGGTTGGTTGGTACTGTAGCGGAGGGAGGGTCAGAGGAGGGGGAGTGCATTGGACGTGGCACCTGTGAATTTATGTGCGATGGCGGCAGGGCAGCGCGCCGGATGGAAAACTTAATAAAAGCCTAATCAGCAAAGTAGCCGCAGCTTTGGCGGAAAATGGCTGGCCGGCTCGCAATCGCTTTTGGCGTTCGGCGCCAGCCGCAATTACCAAACGACGCCCAGATTCCCTCTCAGAATCCCTGCGGACGCTTTCTCTCTCACCCGGCCGTCCACCAACAACAACTACAACAGGTTTTATGTGCACAGCTGTGATTGGCATCAATAGATAGGCATTAGGAGAACATGTTTTTCTCACATCCTTTCCTTTGTGCCACTGCGCCCATGTATGTAGTCTGGGATAGGACGGCTGCGTACAGAACATTTTGTAGCAGTTCTGAGAAAGAATGCTGGATTGCATACTAAAACTGTTTGAATTTGCCCTCAGTACCTATCTAGAGATGAACCCAAATTTTGTAGTCTCGAAATGTAACCCCTATTAGTCCTAAGAGAGACAGACGCGACAAGTTGTCGTGCAGCCATCGGAAAAGTGCTCCTAATCCCAAAATGCTAGTCAGGCCGAGGGTACAAACGGATCGATGAGGGTAGAAGGAACTGTGCGAAGGAAGATATCCGGTGGTTGGGTAGTGGACGCGGTGGTCGATAAAACAAAAAAGCTGCCACTAAAGTGTGGGTGGGCAACAGTGGCGTGTAGCAATTTCCAAGTCAATAAACTAAGCCGAACGATCGGTCGTTGCAGAGCGGCGCGTCTCAATCTCGCTCCGTTTCTGTTTCGGACTGCCGGCGCTTTAATCGATCATCCATCTCATCTCAATTCAACAGCCGTTCTACTACGTACATACGTACGTACCTCGCGCGCGCGCGTGTCGCGTTTGCGCGCGCGCTTCTCAACGAAAGCGCGGTGATCGAAGAAGGAAGCCAGAAAAACAGAGCCCGGTCGGTCGGTCGCCGCTTTTGCAGAAGGCAGTGCGCGCGAGCGAGCGATAAATTTCGAAAATTATCTTTCGCAGCGCCAAATGGTCGGCGTTCGGTGGGGCGGAAGGGAGCAAAGTCGTAACAATTTTGCGCCACTAAATTCCAAGTGCCAGAGCGGCGCGCCGCAGGGACTCTGAGGTTCTGCGACGCATACCAACTACTCTGGCTGTTTGTGCCTGTGAAAGGCGGGCGGCAGGGAAAAGCGACAGACGGCACGCGCCCCCGGCAGTGCTAAGTTAACTCGTTATTTAGCTTTGATGACAGGCAGCCACTAAATAATTCACATAACACACATTGCGGCGCACCGCTTAATTACCTGGCCTCGATCGAACCAACAGCCGAGAAAGCTCGGCTCGAGCGAATTTCATTTGCCGTCGAAACAGTGCCCTAGACTCTGGGGTACGCAACCTGTCGTCTTATGTGCACTTTTTACGCTTCGCGCTGCAGATCCTATCCGACGGCTTTATTAACCATTCGAAATTTTATGCCGCTGGCTTGAATTTCCTTTCAGCTAGCTGGCTTTGCAATCACAAGACACACCTGCTTGTCAGGCATGTCTTTTTCAAGGAAACACAGCTGAATGCAGCAGTCTGATAATAGAACTGAATGGGGCGGGGCGCACAACGTGTCAATAGATAGAGCTCGTGAAACTTTGATTATCGCCAAATATATCCCTTACCCTTGCATACTTTTAGAACAAACAAAAACAAAAACTAGGAATTAGGACTACAGACACAAGCACGTCCACTATAACTTTAAGGCTTGACCTTAATTAGGTTCGATGCTAGACTTGGTCAGTTTGAGTGGCAGGGGAAAGGGCCGAAAATAAAATGCGCATTGACGTGCATACGGTACACAGTTTGGGCGCCGAACTTGAGGAATAGGGATGCAAAAGATGGTATAAAAATAACAAATACTAATCAGTGAATATTATTTTTTAACCAAATAATACCGAATAGTTTTCAATATACAGGGTGTCTCAAAAAAAATGATCACATTTCTTTTTACTGCCATTTCCGCAAATGTTAACCAAATAGGCTGAAATTTGGACTATAGGTGCCAAAATTCGGGGAATTTTATGTGTTAAAGTTTGGTGCACTAGGCTTGACTCATTCCCGAGAAATTTCAAAAAAAGTGAAATTTGGTAATTTCAATAGTGAAAGCCGGTCACCGAAAAAATGATCACATTTCCTTTTACTGCCATTTTCGCAAATTTTGACCAAATAGGCTGAAATTTGGACCATACGTCGCACAATTCGGGGAATTTTATGTGTTTAAGTTTGGTGCACTAGGCTTGACTCATTCCCGAGAAATTTGAAAAAAGTGAAATTTGGTAATTTCAATAGTGAAAGCCGGTTACGAAAAATGTAAACATTTCCTTTTCCTGTATATTTTCTAATTTTTGTCGGAATTGGATGAAATTTGGAGTGTAAACGCAGAAGTTCAGAGTAATTCGTGTGTAAAAAGTTGACGCATAAACTGAAAGGCTATCGTTAGAGTTTAGGCGATAATGTAATGTAACGTTTTTTCGGTGTCCGGCTTTCGCTATTGAAATTACCAAATTTCACTTTTTTTGAAATTTCTCGAGAATTAGTCAAGTCTACTGCACCAAACTTTAACACATAAAATTCCCCGAATTTTGGCACCTATAGTCCAAATTTCAGCCTATTTGGTCAAAATTTACGGAAATGGCAATGAAAAGAAATGTGATCATTTTTCGGTGACCGGCTTTCACTATTGATCTAACAAATTTCACTTTTTTTGAAATTTCTCGGGAATGAGTCAAGCCTAGTGTACCAAACTTTAACACATAAAATTCCCCGAATTTTGGCACCTATAGTCCAAATTTCAGCCTATTTGATCAACATTTGCGGAAATGGCAGTAAAAAGAAATGTGATCATTTTTTTTGAGACACCCTGTAGGTCAGAATCAATCTGGACTAAGCGAAAATATGTTCTGATTTCTTGACCATATGCAAACTTTACCACGGTCAGATAAGCCCTGCACTTGTTGTAAAGGAAATTTTAACAGGCTGTATACGTCCTGAAGCCCATATTCAAAGTGTTTGTCAGCTCAGTCAAGTCAAATAACGGATTTTCAATCATGCAGCAACGTATAAACGGTCCAGGTACATGCGGTTTCGAAAAAAGTGGAGCATACAGTTCAGACATCAATTTGAAGAATTTTTCGATAAGGTTACAGTTAGGAAACAGTTCAAGTGCTTTTCTTGATGTTTTTGAGCAAGCAAGTACTGTACAAAGGAAAATGAGCACAAACGTTCTAGAAGAGTCTACCTACGATGACAAAATTAGCTGAAAGAAAGTCTGCTATTTACATTATTTGATAAAGCAGAGATATATCTAGTTTCTGAAGCTTCAGAAAGTGCTACTGTGGCAGAAGCAAACCAAGTTCAAATGGGAGACGCCCTAAGTCTGGGTGGGCAGTATGTAGTTAGTGCAATGCAGCAGATATAAGTGGCGAGCACAAATCAAAGCGGCTTTTGGCTTATTGGAAAAAGTTATCAGAGCGCGTGGAGGCAAGCGGCGACGGCAGCCATTTCGCAGCCAATCAAAACTGCTGCAAAACAACATTATTCGGTGCCACCGTCGAACAAACGCCTGGCGCAAAAGCTGCGCAAACAGCGTGTCGGTCCGGTCGGTCGGCAGCCGATCATCGGCCGGATCATTCGCAGTTGGCTGGTCGCACCGATAATTTATAGCGCTACTACCATATAAATAGCTCGGCGCACAAATTGCCGGCAAAAAAGGCCGCCAGAATATCAAACGCCTGCTGGCGCAATTTGACTTTGTCTGTCAGAGGCAAGTGCGAAAGTGAGAGGTGCAAAACAAGAGGCGGCCTTTAAATCAGAGGCCGCATACCGCACAATTCTTCATAGTTTACGCCATAAGCTGGTGCACCGCGCACTTTGCCTTGCCAGCCGACTGGTGGATTGGCTTGACTCAGAAGAGAAGGGCGGGTGACGGAGTGAGACCCAATTAGAGCGACTGACTGAATGAGTGAGCAACAAAGCAGACGAAGGAGGAGCGACGGTCAGGGGTTGGCGGGCGCACAGGGATGCGAGTAGCAGGGGAGGAGCGGGTGGCGGCTGAGCGGCATTGATTTTGCCCCCGTGCGTCAGTGGGAGCGCTGTTTCGGATGAGCTCAAAATTGAATTTTTCTCGCGCTCCGCGCAGATTTGGCCGGCCCTTAAGAGCACTTTACCGCACAACACCACACATAATCGGCTACCGAGAGTACTGCCCACTGCTTGCTCGATCGCCGACATCGCGCAGCCATCTGTCTCACCTAGCTACTACGTAGTGGTACACCTAGACAATAACAAAAACACTGACTCATTATTATTTCATCAGAGAACAGCACGTTTCCAAAAAGCTTCCGCTTCAGACGTTCAAAAACAAGATTTCAGGCAAATTTCGAAGCGCACTATTTATTGCGGCTCGGTACCTACTTCTTGCTCAACGCGCAACTGTACGGGTACCTCAATGCGCATTCGAACACCATTTAAGTCACGCATTCTCAGAAAGCGAACAGGAAAAAACGTTTGGATAGCACGTACAAGAAACGATCAACACCAATCAAACTTCATTATCTAGAAATCTAATTGAAATTTAAAAAAACAGATTCCGCTAAATTGAATAAGAAATGACTGATGGTTTTATCAAGAAAAATTGAACTATAACCGCAGAAAATGGTTGAGAAGCGACAGAGACAGACGGAGTCCGATAATAATAAGCACTCTTCTCGGAAGGACATCAGTCTAGCACGCTCCAACTTTAAATAAGGATCTAATTATCCGCCACGTTCTGTTGCTACGCAACGGCAATGCCTCTCATTCTGCCCCTTCAATTTCGCACCCAATTTTTCGCAGCCGCAAAACAAGACACAACTGCAACTGCAAGGCTAGATCAACTTAAGATTGCCCCGTTTTTCAGCCATTGCTATTTTTGGTTCAAAAATTAAGTAAAAAAGGACAAATACTTACTACTTTGGCTAATATTTTTGAGTAAAAAGTATCTAGATTTAATAGTTACTACAACAACAGCATGTACGCCAACGCCAGTCAGGAGTACGGTTCTTTGCATGCCCAAACGTCAAAAGTTGTTTTTCCTAAGCCTAAAAGTCTGAGCCTAAGCCTAACCCAAGCTTGAACCTAAAGCTTGAAACCAAGCCTTAAAATCAGGTAAAGTAATGAATTTTCATGTCCGCTTTTATCTAGTATGTACCTTCCTCTAAACACGGCGGAAAAGCTGCTACAGTCATGTCTCGTTAATCCGGACCTCGTTAATCCGGATATTCGCCTTCCGGACGAGATTAGGGCAGGTCCCAATTTTGCCCCATGTTATATGACTCGTTAATCCGGATCCGGATTCGTTAATCCGGACAGAAGATTTGGGGTCCCAACTTCTAAATTTGTATGGTAAAGTGATTCGTTAATCCGGATTTGGTTAATTTGGACAAAATCCATGCGCAATTTTTCAATTCAGGTGTGAATTTTCAATTGAATAATGCTTTTCGTTGAGTCAGAATGTGATTATTTTTGCCTTTTTAGGAGCAATAATCAGCTGAAACAAGTTTTTGGGTTTTAATTAGGACGTACAGCTGCAGAATCTGATGTGCAAGTAACAAAAAGCTGTCATTAGGCCTTTGACCCGAAAAACAGTGTTTTAGCTTTGATTCGTTAATCCGGAAATTTGCCTAGTTTTCCACCTGGAAAAGCGGGTCGGGCTGATATTTACATACATAGTTCTTACACGATTTTCTACTTGTACCGGTCTTTTGCGACAGTGAATGCGCTCCTACATATTCCCACTCCTCGGACGGTAACGATGCTTCAGCTGAGTGCGCAGACCAAAAAGTCGTCACCACGGTGTGAAATAGTACAATCTATATTACACTACGCATCAAACGCCGTGTTAGATTCAGTGAACTGGTTTTGTACGTCTTTATAAAGCTGAAAATGACGCCCTTGCTGATGATGCATCAGCAGCTGAACAGCGTCAGACGCGGCTTTCAAAAGCCTTTTTGCAAAGTGACGTAGTGGTCTTGCTATACAACGTGGAGGCAGTATAAGAAAGAAGCACAGCAAAAGTTGGCATTGTAACGTCATACATACACGTCCATCACGACGTATGTGGGCGTTTAATGACAGCAATTGAGAGCTAGCTTGGCTTGTTGCTTGTATAGGAAGGAAGAGTCAGCTCTTAAAGCGTCTGACGAGCAGGCGAGGTTGGATACCCACCAGACACGCATGGGACTAATACATAGAAATGAGAAAGATGCAATTATTATTTAATCTAATGCTTATCTATATGTCTATGCTATTTTATATTTAATGGTTATCATTTTTTCCATTAGCAACGATCAAACTGACGTTTGCAGGACTCTGGCTTCTCCGATTTGCATTGGCGGAAACGCAGACGAGTTTTTCGTTTAGGATGACAACTGGTCCATTGTCCCCACTCATTAGCAGACGTCATCGCTGCTCTGACGCTCAAACTCCAGGGCAGTGGCTGATTGCGTCGTTCTAAACATACACACACTTACATTGACATAAGTAACGTTGCTAAAACGCTTTGTTGTGACCAAAGAAGGTCTTCAAAAAAGCTTGGAAGGCCAGGTGAAACCAAACTAACTGCGTTCCAGTTGGCATCCAGGTTCAAAGTAGTGCATGTAGTTGTCAGACTCGGGAAACAACAAATCTGGACGAGTGGTAGCAGAGACACTGTTTAGCAAACAGTTGGACTGTTCATCTCCATGATAGTACATTCCCGAGTGACAGGTAAAGTCCAGATCAAGCGAAAGACAGCGCGCCATACACTCTTCAAAGGTTGGGTGACTCTCTACTGCTTGTGCGTGCCCGATCAGCACCATGTTTGGAATCTTGAGTATCGGGCCCGGACAGTCTTCGAACAGAAACTCTAAATTTATTTTATTCCCAACCATACAGGTGCATCTGTTTCGACCCACCGTCCACGCACGTTTTCTCGTAGTAGATGCTGTAAGTCTTGTTAACAAGCCAAGACCCGGTTTCTGGATCTGCCAGGTTTATGTAACAACGACCTGTTGTGTCGTCAAAGCTGGCTGAACGGCAAGGGGCGCTGTCCCCATTTGGAAGCTGAAACCATGTCACAGTATCTTTTCGCAAACATTGCAAGCCAAATCAGTGAGAGAGACAGTCGGTTACATAGAATAACCTGATTTGTTTCACAAGCCTCAGCACAGAGCTCTGGTGATTGTGTGATGAAGGTTTTGTCATCGCCTGTTACCAGTTCGTACCCAGGCGATTCCATCATCCGAACTACTGTATCGGCAGGACAAGTAGCTACAACCAATGTCTATTGTACGTACTGTAGGTATGCACACGGCCAGCCAGGCATGGGCAAAAGGGGGGATGAGAGGGATTGGATGGATTGAACCCCCTCAGGCCGCCGCTACCTCCTCAGAAATTTTTAAGAAGAATTTTGTACCGAAAAGTTTTGTAAAAGTATGTCTAGAATAGGTGTAAATGAGCTGAGAATAGCTTATTTTAACCATTTTAGCGAAAATAAACCTAAAAACATTGGTTTAGTGAAAAATCTGACTTTTTGGCTTACGATCCCCTCAAGCTCAAACCCCCCTCAGCCGCCGCTACCCTCCTCAGGAGGCATGCAAAAGTTATGTAATGGTATGAGGGGAGGGTTCTCCAATTCATTACTATTTATAACGATCGAGAAGGGGTTGCGATTTTATTACGTAATTTTTTTAAAGTGCAGAAATCACTGAAGTGGTCATAATTTGAATTGTTCCTACGTACAGACAGTACATGTAATATTTCTAGTCTCGATTTGAAGCCATTGGCTTATACTGTATTTTCTCAATTTCAATTAGATTCACGTGCAGATTTGAGGGCAGCTACTGTTTACGTCAGGTCAGGACTTTCCAATTTTTCAAATGCTAAATGACACCAGCCAGTGACCTTTGTTTGACATCTTATTAAGAATTTATAAGGGTATATATATAGCACTGAAATGGCAGCAGCCCTAAATTCCATGATAAAAAGCTTTGATCTCATCTGTAACAAAAAGCCTCCAAAACGGCTTCTACAGTATATAAACCGAAGATTATACGTATAGCTGTAGCTCATCGATAAAGAAAATTATCAATATGTTTACAGATATTACTTTATTAAAAAGTCATTTTACATGGAACTGAACGCAAAAATATGCGCTCCAACCAACTCTCCAAAAAAATTAAATTGAAATTGAAAAAAAATTGAAAATTGAATATATATGGTACCGGCACTTTATATGATGCCAGTACGATAAACGGCGTAAAGGCCTAACTGTAATACCTTCATCAGGCAAAGGTGGGGTGGTTGATGTGGTGCTAGTTGTCTCAGTTGTTGTGCTAGTGGTTGTAGTAGGTGTTGTGGTTGTCGATGAACTAGAAGTAGTAGTAGTGGATGTAGATGTGGGAGTAGTAGAGGTAGATGTGGATGTGGATGTTGTTCTCAATCTGGTTGTACCAGCTACAGTGGTAGTGGTGATACGTTGATGTCGGTCAGTTGGTGGATGAGGAGGGTAGTAACCGGATTGGCAGTTTGAACTTCGAATGTACGTGTTGTGCTGAGGACACGGCACCAGCACAGGTTTGGGTCTTTGTTCACCGTAACCAGAACGTAGCCAATTTTTAATGTCAGCTCCTCTGCCGCGCGACGGTCTCGATTGGTCACAGCCTCTGAACAGACTTTCTTAAGTAAACAAACACGGGGCCGGCACAGTTGGTGTAGTGGTTTAGGCCGCAAAGCCACTGTGCGCGTGGTCGTGCGCTCATCCACTCGGCGGGGCACGTTTCTTGCCGCAAAGAGTTGGTCGTCGGCACAAAGCCCAACCCAGGCCACCGAAAGCTGGTGACAGCGTGTAGGTAAATGGGAACCGACTGAGCTGCCTAAGCACCTAAAGCTACAATAGCAACCACACATGTGTTGGGACATACGGACAGCTAACACTGAGACCGCCCAGACTGACACCGAGCATGTGTGCCGGCTAGTAGCGAAGGAAGGGCAGGATGTGGGTCATGGGCCCGCAGTGTGGCCTAACGCAGGGGTACGACGGCCCCGCCCGGACAATCCATCCATCCAAATAAACATGAGACTTTTTCACTTACTGTTGATTTCGAGTAAATGAGGCCACCTCAGGCGGTTCGGCGCCGCCACAGCTCTGGGCTCGTCTTGGCACATAGACGTTGCGATCGCGAGGAACAAAAGGCTTTTGAGTGGGTGGAACTTGAAACGGAGCCACCCGGTCTGGGTAGGGTTGTCCGGGCTGGGGCAGAGGCCGAGTGTTCCAAGTGGGTGTTGGAGGTTGGAACCAGTTGGCGGCTCGTCTGAATCGTTTCACTGCCAGAGCAACAGGAGACTGCATATACAGACGGCATTGCCTTCCTCGGTGAACAGCGGCATTGCAGGTACGAGCGTTGCTCTGGCACAATCGCACACACTCGTCTTCGGTTACGTCTGCGTAGCTCTCACATTTGCCCGAACACCCGATTGCGTAGTCTTGGTATCTGGTGAAACAAGACGCTCCCACTGAAAACACACCGAGTTCTTCTGGAAACGCATAGGTTACTGCCTGTCTGTGTAGGTATCGTACTGTACTCTACGCATAGCATCGACTTACGTAGCTAAGTATGTCAGAATGACTTACAGACCTGAGGGAAACTACAGTATTTACGTACCTACATTGTAGTACGTTATCTTCAGACTAGAAGGGTGATGATTGCAAGAAAAACGAAATCTTTTACCTTCATTGAGCAAGCATGCAAGAACAGCGAAGAGTAGTGGAAAGGACATAGGTAGTAGGTAACAGAAGTATTTGTCTCAGGAAAGGTCGCCCAAGAGATAAAATGGGCGGCTGCAGTGGCAAGTCAAGTTTGAACGCCTCCTCAAAAGTCAGCATCAAATATTTCGATCTGCGTTGGCTGTGACCTGTTCTGGAAGACTCGTTTTACTGCGAAACCGTAAACTCTCTGCAATTGTAGTGATAAGGCTTCTTATACATAGCATTTCAGTAGAACCAAGAAAACGGGACCTCTATAATTGGGACACCTCTATAAATGGAAGAGTGGCTAGTTAAGAACCGGTTTTTATATAAACCATGCGGGTTCCCTTATAAAGGTGGAACATGAAATTTTTACCTATAATTTTGACTGTTTGCATTGGACGTAGACGGTAGAACATCGTGAACTGCCCTGGACATAGAAATTGAATGAATGGAAATTGCGTCATTTTCGACCGAAACTTTGGCTTGCCGCCATTCTGGTGTGTGAGGCCGTAAATCGATTTCGCTTATATGGCTGGATAGCTTATGACAGTCTAGGTCCAACGCGTACCACACGTCGCTCTAGTTTCAAGGGTATCAGAACGGTGCATGATTCTAAAAGAAACCGCAAATTTTTTGGGAAAACTTTGGCCAAAAAAGGTAGATCACCAACGTGTAGAGGGCGACGAGTTCTATCTACGTACCCTAGAAGTACATGTATGGGCAAAATCCTGAATTTAGCGCGAAAATATTTTTTCGTTTTTTTGAAATACCCTTAAAATCGACGCTAATGTTTGTCAGCCTGAATTGATCAGGTCCAAACTTTGTATACACAATTGGTATGGTAAGCAAGCATAATCTATGCTGAAAATATAAAGCCAATCGGTTCAGAGAAACCGTTTACTACGCACTGTACAGTATTCAAATTTGAAATTTGCTTCACTCAAATATAAACCGAAAGCACAGTCTGATGCCTGGTTTTTCATAATCAAAAGCACAGTGTTCCCGCATGTACTTATAAGTATGTACAAGGTTTATGTTTCTGAACAGTAATGGGCGCTTATTTTTGTCACATTTTGGAAGAGCTTGTCAAGACGAAAAACCGGGCCCAGAACGAAAACAAAAAGATCAGCGGATTCGTTCATTTGTCCAAGGTGTCTTTGTATTTCTGGAGGTCAAAGTGAGCTTGGTTGGTGTTATGAGCATTGTTGAGAACGTTAAACGACTTGCTCTGCTGAATTCTAGGCAACTTATCGGACCAAGGACGCGCCATTACAGTCAATTTCCTGGAATATTCAAATTTCTACTCTCTAACAAAAATATGGTAAGCTAACTTTGTAGAACCACCGGAAAGCGAACCCGTTTCCATCTTAGAACCCTTTCCAGAACGGGATAGGTCCATCTTCGGCAGCAAATCGAGACTGGCCGAGCGCTGCGGAATCGATCTCTTGGTTGATTTCTGATCCTCATCCTGTCTGTCGGTGGTCAAAGTAGACATAAGTGACTTTCTGCCTTTCGTAATCGTAAATGTCTCGTTCATCGGCGTTTTATCCTGCTGGGCTAGCTTGTTCTCGAATTTGGACCTCAAAACACTTTCACTTTGTCAATATAATACCGGAGAGTGCTACATTGCGGGTACCCGGGTACACTAACCATCATTTAGCATTTTCCGCAGCAAAAATGAGATCCAGTTAGTGTACCTGGTACACTAACTAACTGGCACTTAGCCAAATCAACTTGAACTGCATATTTCTATGATTTCTGACCAAAAATGCAATTTTTAAATAAGATTGAAAATCCACAAAACATAGGTAAACCTGCTTTAAAACTACTGTAATGTGGGAAATTTTCGACAACCGTGACATAAAGCCTGTCTCTAAATAGTGTACCCCCGGTACACAATCCGGCACTAAGTGCCAATTAGTGTACCCCGGGCCGGGTGGGTACGCTATCTGAAGGGGTACCCTATGCAGCACTCTCCGGTAATAAACAGTCAGTACGTACAGTACGTCAGTACATTTGTATGTAAAATTTAAATAATAGCGGTAGCATATGGTACTCGTATTACTTGAGGTATGACACCTCTAGAGCCTAGAGCACTGGCACTACAGTGGTGGTGCCCAAAATACAACAATCCAGTCATAGAATGGTGGAAGGGTAGGGGAAAACATAATGGGATCCAGTCAGTGGCGTACCCAGGATTTTGCAAAAAGGGGGGGTGTAAAATTTTGCAGTTGCCAGGTTGGGCCGCTGCGCAACATGGGCGAGAAAATTTCGCAAAATTAACCTTCAAAAACATGAGAAATTTTTGAAAATTTAGCCTTCGAAAACGCATTTAAAAGATATTCTGAACATAAAATAGACAGTTTTAGTACAAATTAATTCATTTCTTTTATTTTTATCTAATTTTCCTCCTATACATATCTCCACCGCAAAGGGGGTGTACACACCCTACACCCCCGGGTACGCCACTGGATTCAGTGCTGAAAAAAGTCGTTAAGTAAGGTGGAATTTTTAGCTAAAAATTTCTCAAAACGCTAATCCGAGCTGCAGTTATTATTTTTTGCAATTTTAGCGTCTGAAATTGTAAAAATATTACGAAAGATTGCTTTCAAAAATCGTCTCTGGAGATCTGGTTTTAGCCAGTAGGGGGACCTTTCTGGTATTGTATGGCGGTACTGGTATAGCTATGTTGATATCACTGCATCTGTTTGAAGCAAGCAAATATATTGTTGGATCTATGAGGAATTTAGAGATTTCGGTCAGAAAAGGTCAAACTCTCACTGGTGTTTATTTTCGTTCGAGCTTCCATGTCTGGATCGAATTCGTGGCAGTCTGCTGGCCTTCGAAGGGTCCTCATCTGAATATCTGCTAGCTATGTCACCGTTTCTCATGTCGAGTATTCATCTGCCACTTGCCACACCTAACAACAGCCGTTAGGACAAAAGTTGGCACACTATAATCACCTCTAAAAATCAATACGGCCTATTATAGAGTATAGGTGAGGAGAGAGCTAAAGAAAAGAGCTCGGATTACCTAGACAAGCAGACTGAAAGACAAAGGAGCTTCCGAATGCGCGATTGAGAAGCCAGTTGTTGTATGTGGTCGATAAAGCAACGAGAGAGGGTTTTGTGGGAAAATTCCAGTCGTGTGTGAGATTGATTCGAGCCGTTGCCTAGCACTGTAGCCGCTTTGGCCACTAGCTGGTCTCTCAGCACAATGCTAATCACTCACGGCCCTGTCGTTTATAGACTTTTTTTATACTACTCACTCACTGCTAAAAACTTCACTAACAAACCCAAACTTCGTTTTTCAATTGACGTATTTAGTTTATCAATCGTTCTGCGTCAGCACCAGGTTTTGCTTGGCAACAGTAAAAGTATATGGATGGAGACAAATTGTAAACATTCAAATTAAAACTCAAACTGTAGTTTAATTTTATAGAACGAAACGGTCATTAAGCCTAAGTCTAGTAGTGTTCAAAATTTTACTCGTATGAAACACCTACTAGGTGTAAGTTGCGAGAGACGACAGAAGTGAAGAAGCATTCACATCATACTCGCGTTGAAAAATGTGGGTACCGGTATTTCTGCTTACACACCGCAGCCACATCTTCCTTCCGCCACCTCCGAAACTCTACACAGATGTTCTTCAATAACTTCAGCCTTTTTATCAATATTCAGCGGTACGAATGTCAAAATGTTGTGTGCAAAACAAAGCAAAATTAGAATAATGCAAGATAGATTATGCCGTTCTTTCCGTCGCCGACACGAGCACGAATAAGCCTTGACAGACATTTACTTACATACAGTAGTGTGTTCAGGTACTGCATGTGTGCATCTGACATGCACCGCGTGTTGTGTGTGCAGTACTGTAGGTATGTAAATTGCAGAGACAGACTAAACTATGGTTAGTACCACTGAGACCGATGTGCCGCGTCGGTGCAGTCGCGTGGGTGTGGTGTGTGTTTGTGTGTTGTTTCTGTTGTTGAGCGCCTTGTTTGGAGTGGGTGTGTGGATGGCGGTTGCGGCTCGTGACTCATTCAACGATCAACTGAAGGCCTTCAAGAAAACCCTCAACAATCGGTCGTGCGTGGTAGAGTGGAGTGCCTGGAACACCGGTACCTGCAATCATCCGCGCAGCTGCAATTCTGAAGATGAAATCACACGCTCAGGTACGGTATCAATTTTCTGGCTTCCATACGGTCCGTGTTCTATGCAAGTATACATAGCTCTGGCATCAGCCAATCCCCCCAGCCGTATTCTAGGGGGTTTTTGAAACCCTATTTTGGGTTTTTAAACCTGTAAACTGTGTTCCAAAAGCCTGGATTTGGGTTTCAGAGACCCTAAACAGGGATCGAGAACCTTATTATGGGTCTCCAGAAACCTTGTTTGGGCTCTCTCCGAAGCCCTAAATAGGGTACCGGAACCCTAAATTGAGTTTCAGAGAGCCTAAACAGGGTTTCTGTTTCTGAAGACCCTAAATAGGGTTTCGGTACCCTAATTTGGCGTTCAAAAGCCCTAATTAGGGTTCCGGAACCCTAATTTTGGTTTAGAAATCTCTAAATAAAGTTCCAGAAATGAATTTTAACTGTATTATGTCGAATAAAATGGGGGTTTTTGCACGTATTTAAAGCAAAAATAGGCTGCTAATTTTAAATAAAAATAGGGTTTTTTACATGTTTTAAAGCAAAAATACGGCTTTAAACGGAATTTTTGCACTTCAGACAGGATTTTTACCCGATTTTTAGCTTTCAAAACACTGTTTTGAGCCCCAAAAAGGTCGCTGAAGCCCACATTTTTGGACATACAGTACATACATACATAATGTATGTAACAGGTGGTCTGCCCCGCCCCCGACTTAGGCCAGACCCCCCCCCCCCGGATGGGACTCCCCGAGACGTATTTTTGCGATTTTTTACAATTTCTGACACAAAAATTTCCAAAATCGCCTGCACACTTTTTTTCTGTATTTCAGCCCAAATTAGTGATTTTTGTCAAAAAATTGCAATTTTTTCGATTTTTGAGTTTTTATTGCCCAACTCCTCCCAAAATTTTGGCTGAGACCCCCGGCCGGCGCCAGACCCCCAACCCCCTCCCCTTCGGCGGATGACCTGTTACATGTATGCTTTTGGACACCGAAAAAAGTTACTGAATCCCCTTTGGGCAAAGTGCTGAATGAAACCCTATTTTGGATCAGAAAAATCTCTCAGCTGAAAACCCAGCTAATGTACAGTAACAGTGTGCTAGTGTTTCAGTGACGAAGCTCTGGTACGGCAAAGAGTCATGCCGAAAAGAAGAACGACAACCCTGCTGCGAGAGCGGTGCGCAAGGGCAAACGCGCCAATACCAAAAGATAGATGAGCTGCCATGGAGTGAGTGGAGCAACTGCCTGCATAGACACCGAGCCAGATACAAATTGTCCCACCCTGACACCAAAATCGTGGCTGATTTTGACTCTAGCGACACCTCTCAACATCACCGACTAGTGCAGAGTGAATCCTGCTAACTCGTCTGTCCTCTTGTACTGGTGAATGAAGAATAAATCTGCACGCCAACAAAACACTGACCGATAAACCGTAAAATCTATCTGTCATTTCTGTACAAACAGTGGCCCTCCCTAATCTACATACAGTAGAACGTTTGTTGCACGGGAGACTGGGGCAAAGACAAGACACAACCGAATGTTAGAAGCATGTGTGTGCAGAAGCCGAACGAGTACCGATGAAAAAGTAAAGTTCATTTTCGGTTCAGAAACTTCAGCCACTCTACCAAGTTGCGACTGTTAGCGCAAGAGGGCAGGGTGCACTGGCGACCGGCGTGGGCGGCCCACTGATGGCCGAGTTTGGCCAGCGCCTCCCATTCTTGTTGGTAAGTGGGTGTGTCCAGACCTTCCAGTGAAATGTGACCTTCCAGTGTCATCTGATCGTAGTCTGTCGAACCCTGAAACATTACATGCCACATGCCACGTTTAGGGGAGGTTGTTGGCTACAAAAACGGTTAAAAAATACTAATTTGGGCTCAAATACAGCAAAAAGTGTTGTTTTACAGGCGATTTTAACAATTTTAGTGCCTGATTCTAAAAATTAGCCGAAAAACTTACTTGCCCTGCCAGAAAAATCGTCTGTGAAGCGATTGGGGGGGGGGGTCTGGCCTAAATCAGGGGAGAGCTCCGGACCACCTTGTTACACGTCTGCTAAACCTAATCAAGTAACTTTGAATTAAGATCCTAAAGGTAATCATGGAACTATGAATGAAGATCTTTATGATCCCCCAACCAGTATTGGGCATTGCATCGAGGGCAGGAAAAGATGCCCCATTAACAGTTGGCACTCTAGCGACCACAACAGAAGTCTTTTGACTGGGAGATTAGGGTAAGAAAAGAATGGACGTACCGTGGATTGCACCTGAGTGTGTGGAGAGGAAGGTAGAGGGGAAGGCACACTGGCTGTTGCGGCGGCCCATCGAGCAGTCTGTTGCACTGTCCCGACGGCAGGCGAGGAGGAACAACCGCGCTTCAGATCCGAAGACACGCTATCTGCAAACAACATACTGTATATGTACAGTACGTACAGTCTATATATTTTACTTTACGTACGCATTTATAAACGAAACATTGTGTTGAGTACAGAGTCCTCTTGAAATCGACGTGGAGAAAGATTATTTGGCAAGTTTATTTAAAAACGTCTACGTATCAGCTACTTTGGTGTAGGTCTAACAATCGTTGTACCCAATCTCTTAGTTGCACGAATAAAAATGTTCCAGGTACAGTACTGTAGGTATGAAGTTTTACTAACGTACAGTAGGGACAGATGTATATTTGCTGTTTAGCAAAAAAAAATCAACGTACCAAGCGCAGACTCGAGGAACTTTGGAATTGAGTTGCTGCCAGAAGAAATTGAGCCATTGCGCGCTTGGTCCCTACTGGTTTCCGGGTTGTAACTGAGTGAGCAAACAGTCACAGCTCGGTAGGTATTGCGTTGATCTGTACTCTTCACAGCTGAGAACCTCACTCTCTGCCCCACATGGAATGCCTGAACTTTCGAAGTAATTATGAGGACAAACTGGCAAATGGAGGTGGACTGTAGCCACATTATTAGAAGATAACTCTTTTACAAATTTCAGTAAAATACATTGAATTGACTAAAACACTAAAATTTTGGGGAATTACTATCAACAATAACAAGTTTGGATAAAAAGTCTATGTAGCTTTCTCAAATATTGAGTTTAAGGTGTTGGTCTGTAATCGCCGTGTAGCTTAGTGGTTAGAGCACTGGACCGGCAATCTAAAGGAGTTGGGTTCGATTCTCAGCTACGCCATTGCACATGCCTCACTTTTTCACATTTCATTCAATTACGGGAGTTTTAGGACTTTTTAGTTATCTGCGTATTTTATAAGTAGGAACAGAGATTGATTTATATCGCTGTTCCTCAGTAAAAATTTTATCAGAGACTGGCAGAAAGTGAAAAGGGAAACAAGAAAACCATTCTCAGTAATTTGACACACCTTTCTGCCTGACAATTGAAAGAAATTTGGCTTTTGGAATTTTTAGCAGGATCTATTAACGTTATTAACAGTGTTTCTAACATGCGTGAATTTTTAACTGTAAATTATACAAGCCTGGCACAGACTAACACACTAATCCATGCTACACAAGTTACGTACAGTATGTACCTTAGCGGTGTGCATTTTCGGTTTCTTAGGTAGGAGGGCACCGGCGTTGAAATAGACCGAGCCGTAATCGGACTGCAGAAATCCGTGGGTGCCGTTGGTCTCGTCCAACCTGGTCACCGTGCCCACTCCCTCCACCATCGGTCTCTTCTGGGGTTGGTCGGCAGCTCTCCTCACCACCTCCAAACTCTCGTCCACACACAGCCAACGACACCCGTTCTTCTCCTCCTCAAATACACTACATTTGGGCTGAGTTTCAAATACACGGGGTAGGACGGCACGACAGCTAAGTAGTCTGGCACATCGAACCGGTTCAACCTGTACCGAATACCGGTACCATAGCACACTGAAGAAACTGTAACTAGCTGGTAGCAGACAACAAACGTCTTCTACAATACACCAGACGCAGCCGTTTTGCTAGAATATTCTTTACGAACGCCTCTTAAACCACAGGTGTCTTGAGATGGCAGTCCATTCATTCAACACTGGACTGTATTGAAAGCCCACACCGATCAGTAATACGCATACATGTAACAGGGGGTCTGCCCCCATCCGACTTAGGCCAGATCCCCCGATGGGGACCCCTTTGAGACGATTTTTCCGACCCCCTTCGATTTTTCTGTCAGGTAAAATTTTGAGCAAATTTTTGCAATTTCAGACACAAATGGCCAAAATCGCCAGTTAAACAGTAGTTTTAGCTGTATTTCAGCCCATATTAGCGATTTTTGACGATTTTTAGCCGAAAAATTGCGACTTTGAGCGTTTTTTAGTGCCCAACCAACCCCCTCCAAAAATTTGGGCTCAGACCCCCAACCCCCCTCCTCCTTCGGCGGATGACCTGTTCCATTTATATCATACATGTACTCGGGGGGGTTTGGGGGGGGGGGTTACCCCCCCTGCTGGAAAGGCCAAACCCCCCTCACACCCCCCCCCCGAGACAGGTTAAGGGACCCCTCCCCCCGACCAAAAAATACAAGTACTAGTAGTGGCTCCAGTATTAGCAAACTGGGTCAGAAATCACTAATTTTTAGCCTAAAATTCACTTGAAAAGCCTTTGGAAGCCGAATTTCGCGTTTCCACTGCTGATATTTAAGAAAAATCGGTGTTTTTGGAAGCTCTTTTTGTCATTTTTTGCTTGTTTTTAGCTTTAAAACGCTATTTGGCAGCTTAAAATAGCGATTTTTAGCGTCCTTACTGAAAAAAACGTGCTAAAAACGCATTTCTAGGCGTTTCGGAGCTTTTTGAAATTTGGGACCCCCCACCTGGGCGAAACCCCCCTCGACCCCCCCACCTGAGGAAACCCCCCCCCTACCCCCCTCCCCCCAGGTCGGCCCGGAGCTGTTACATGTATGATTTATATCTACATGTCTACCTGATTCTTGGGCTTTTTTTGGAAAATCGGCTTCCCCGAGCCGATTTCAGGCCCTCTCCAAATATTTCCGGTCCATTTATGTACTCAATAATTTTGTTACAGTTACAGCACAGCTGTTTTGTGTTTTTTGTTGAACAAAATTTACTTACTTAATGAACAGGCTGACGTCAAATTTTATCGACCTTACTGCCAATCGGTCATACAATGTAACTACTGTTGAAGTTTACCTGCGGCACCGCTTCGAAGGTAACCAGGTCATCCTTGGAGAGCAGTGCCAACATGTTAGGATAAACGCCTCCGGTCCGTTGTCCGACGCCGCTCAGACTGCTGGGCTGGGCGAAAATACTGCTGTCTAGTCCGCGACTCTGCAGAAACGCACAGGCCGGCAGAACGGCCACCACCCTCGCCTCTCCCTTTATATACTTTTGCTCCCCCGACATCATCTATCCACACGATCTTTCTGAAAGACGATTGCGCTAGAGATTAGCACAACAGGGTGGCCAGCAAACACTAATGACCGAACAGGAACCGGCACTTACACAGAGTTTACACAAACAGCATCTGCTACATGTATGGGCGATGGAGGTTACAACTGTGTTTAGGGATAAAGCATACATGGACCTAGGGGCATTACTCTCACTTCGCCGACCAACCACTCTCCGTCCACCCAGCCAAAAATTCTGGCGCTGTTTTTAGGATTTTAGAAAATTTGCCTCGCCCTAAACACCTCGGACCAAATTTGGGATAAAGGGCAATCACAAAACCGAAATAAACATAGACATCGGTTACTGCGAATAGGGAAGGCAGGGTTCGTGCGGCTTTTTTATAGAAAAATTCCCTGACCTTTCCCTGACTTTTCCATGACCAGTGTCAAAATTCCAGGGTGAGGAAACGGCAACCAATGCGAGAAAATTTTGAAAAACGCATTTAAACGGTATTCAGAGGGTAAATTTCTGGTTTAAGTAGTAGTATATAAAGCCAGAAGACCGATTTTCAAAAGGGTGTCGTGTAAAGTTTGGATAGGAAGATTTGGCAGCGAGATGACTCTGCTGCTATCAAGTTTTTCCCTGACCAGAGTCGAAATTCCCTGACTTTTCCCTGATTCCCTGACTTTTTTTAAATTCCCTGACTTTTCCATGACTCCCTGACTTTCCAGGTCCCGCACGAACCCTGGAAGGGTATCACATAAGTAGTGGTCAATCAGCGAATTCATGGTGGATCGGTTTAAAAAACTGGTCATGTCCACAGGAAGGACGAAATGACGCCCAGCAAAGAAACGAAGATATGCGTAAGGACGGTACAAAAACCAAACATTCACGGAGCACAAAAGGACAGAGCAACTTTTATTGACATCCATATGAACCGAACTGAACTGCGACTGAACTCTGCCACAGTTATGAGCAAGTAAGTAGACGCATATTTTTTACTCAAATAGCCTCTCGAAAGAAAATCTATGCACGCCAACCACTGACATCTCAGTTTCCAGTATGTACAGTAGAGGAACGGTCAGTCACACACATACAGACAGACCAGTGACCATTAATTCCAAAACAGAAGGCATTCCATAGGGTGAGAGCTACGATGCAGCAGCACTAATGGTTAGAAGCTAGGAAAGAGACCGTCTACCCGTGGTTGGATTCTTGCTCAGACTCGTCGTCGGACAGAAAGGAGCGGTTGTTCTTCTTGGCAGGACACGACTCCACAAAGTGACCCACCCGTCCGCACAGACGACACTGCCGGTCTGTAGGCGGCTCCAGTGCTAGCGGCAGCATTTTGACGAAGTAGAAACGCTGAAACAGTTGCTATTGCCAACGTCTAACCTTTTACGCCGCACCGAAATTTGGAACAGAGTGCTGTTTGCTGAACTGCGTCTACATCTGTTCATTGTGTCCTGACTTGCGAACACCTGCCAGCCGTGGATAAACGAACGTCGGATGTAATTGTACACTTAAACAGAAACCTACTCTGCACATGAAACTGGGGTCTGCTCTGCTTGATCCACCTCCGATTTTTCTGGCAAGCTAAATTCTTGCACATTTTTTTAGAATTTCAGACTAAAATTGCCAATAAAACAAAACTTTTTTTGCAGTATTTGAGCCCAAATTAGCTTTTTTCTACGCCTTTTAGCTGAAAATTGCGATTTTTAAATGTGCAAGTAGAGGTAGAAATGGAACTATCCGTATTCGTTACGTAACTTTTGCGAGTGAAGTGAAACATAACATGATCCTGTTAATCGTCTGCAATCGGCTTGTTGACTGCGTAAGTGAAAGACTAACTTTTCTTGCTGAGACCGGAGGCCAGATTGTGACAGTGATCGAACGGGTCCTCGATGCACATCGGTTTGTCAATCCAGAGCTTCTCAAATTTGGTCAGCCTCTCGGCACGTCTGATCTGAATAACCTCCGAGTCGAAGTGGAACAGGTCGACGTAGTACCAGAGGAACCGGAGCCACAACTCGGCTACCGTCTCTCTGTTCTGGTGCCGCGCTTTCCAGTCCCTCTAAAACAACTCTGCGCACTAAGACACGATTGAGTAGGGATTACGCATTTTTCGGTTTACCAAAGCGCCCTGATCGAGGCAGAAGTAAGTGTTGCAGCCTTCAATTTTGTACTGTTCCAGCTCTGCTTGCTCGGCGCCCATCTGAAAAGCCAACAACCTCCTAGCATAAACTTAGTAAGAACATTGATCATGAGTCGAAAAAATGGATGGAGTATGGCATGGCATGAGCAGCAAGACAAAAAGTTGCCAAATCACTATAAGATTGTTGATTTCTGAAAAAAGGTGGTCAACATTTTCGACGTGTCGAACGTAGTTTTAGCGTCTGCCAGTTAAACCTCCGGCCAATGCACGTACATTATGTGAAAGAACGAAAAGACAGACCTCCTGCAAGAAAGGCACCACTGGAGGGCTGCATCGCTGTAGGAAATGAAGTAGCATTATTATGTAGGCGTATGAGGAGAGACTGCCTTTACTTGCATCTCCGATCTGACAGCATCTGGCGAACTGCTGAAACTACATTTATACAATTTTAAATAACCACCACCCTAGGCACTCCTAACACGCGCACACAGACACAGTACTAACAACGCATAATACTTAAACAGTAGCTACCGCCGGCACAGTTGGTGTAGTGGTTTAGGCCGCAAAGCCACTGTGCGCGTGCTCGCACGTGCAGGTTCATCCATTTGGCGGGCAAGTTTCTTGTCGCAAAGAGTTGATCGTCGGCACAAAGCCCAACCCAGGCCACCGAAAGCTGGTGACAGCGAGTAGGTAATGGGAACCGACTGGATCTGCCTGAGCACCTGGAAGCCGCAACGGAAAGCACGTTTGGAGAAGGATGATGGGAGACGTCTTGGCGCACTAGAAGGTCAACCAGCTCAAACCAGGGCTCACCGAATCGGAAAGGCCGTTGGGCCAACTTCCCACCGCTGTAGCGAACTGACCGATGCATTCTGATCCAAGCATGCTGGAAGCTAGTGGCTGGGCAGTGAAAGAAAGGCGATACTGTACGCTCGGCGTACATAGGAGTTGCGAAATGGGTCACAAGTTCTGATCGTAGGACTTCGGTCACCCGTCACATCACATCGCATCGTATCGTATCGCAGTACGTGCTTACCTTTACAGTGACGCCAAGTGTTTTGACACGCCTATCCAGCTCGGAGTACTGCGCCAAGAGTTTGGTGTTGCGAATTGCCAGCACATTGTAGAAACTGATACTAAAGAAACAAAAACAAAACAAACAATCAGTTCAGTTTGAGAGTACGGTAAAACTGACTCTGCCTCCAAACGGCGATCGGCCAAGACGCACTGAAACTTGACGATCGGCACTTTTGCGGATGTCACCGGCATGATGAGCGAAAAGGCTGGATGTTTGTACAAAACACGCGCCACCTTACGTATCACCGATACGGCGTTGACTTCCTGAAATTGGAACCGACACTCTATTCTGCGTAGGACATCGCAAAGATAAAGTTACGGCCGGAGGAGACCAACTGTTCTCGCCGAATCGCAAGCACAAATCCAGATCGCTGTCCTCAAAACCGAACCTAAATCCTCTGACAATAAACTCAAGGCGTCTGTGCATTATACAGTCATGGATTTCCCGACCTATGGCTATAGAGGGTTCTGGTGTTGCCATTTATGGTCCACTATTCACTACCACGTAAAAAAGGACAATACAAAAGAAAATAATTAAAAAAAACATTATGGAAATGGTATTTCATCCCACTGAGCATTTATCTACCTACCTATTCTAATAAGGAGACAACACTCATGAAAACATTTTTGCACAACAATGAATAACTACCCACTGAATCTCATTGTATTCTCACTGTGCTGTGCTATTCGTATTGCGTGGTTGTCATTATTATGTGTTCTGGTGAGTAGTTTCATTACGTAGGTGAAAATCCAATTCTACAAGCAACCCTAATGACGTCCTTTGGGCAGTCTTGCATAAATTAGAAGAACAGAGACCACAGAAAGTAAGCCCTATGAATCTGACAGTTGTTCTGCTTCTTTTGGCAGTTACAAACTATTTCAATGAGGCCACCAACTCATCTTGGCTACCAGTGTCGCAAACCTACATGTGAGTTTTGAGTGTACGCTAAATTGCAGTTTACGAAAGCTAATTTTGCAGTAATCAAATTCAATGCACTCAGTTCATTTGCCTGTTGGACAGGATAGACAGAAAGCAAGTGCAAAATGCCACAGAGCTGCACCACCATTGCTGCCAAGGGAGTTTGACATGTCTGAATGGTACGAGATCAAGACTGAAGTCAATCATCAACGTCCATCGAAGTCAGAACGACGCTGGTTGGCTGGTCACAGCTACTCGCTATATGAAACGAAATCGCTGTGATGGCCACGACTGCACAATGATAGGGTTCTTGAAGTTTTACCCAGTCTTCATGGCCTACCAACTGTATGTGGCAGATGTGCGAAGGCACGGCCATTTCTGCCAAAGCGATAGTCTACTGGTGTACTGCAGGTGGTGGGGTTACAAAACCACTTTCAGGTTTTACTTTGCCTGTTTTGCTCTACCCACAACTCTACTGTCAAACTTAGTCAACTTGTCTACAATTAAGCGCATGCTAGAAAGCGATGCAGGGCCAGCACTTTATCTGCATGCTGCAGAAATGATCACCGACCTGATATACAACCTCCATAAACTGACTGTTGATAATCTCTTAGTCTATTCCTCCTTGGACAATTGGAGAAAAACGTGCAACTACTTCAGGCTGACCAGTTCATTTCAGTCTGCTGCCATGCTTCGCAGACTGCTGAACAGTCTCAATCAGGCCTTTCTAACTGGCATTGTCTTGGACAGATTGTACGCAATATCTAAGCCTCTCAAGTACAACCAGCTCAATGGCAGACGCCAAGGAAAGCTGTTGATACTGAAGATTGCTGCAGCTGCGTTGCTGATCTACCTACCACTGCTGGTGTCTCGCACCTTCTACCCAGTCTTGCTGCACTGGGAGCAGAAAAGCAAACTAGTGGGCAGATTTCATTCTGTTTACGAGACCGGAATCGTATCTTTCACAGCACTGCTAGATGCAGTCTTGTTAATAACACAGATTATCTGTGGAGTTCTAGTACAGAAGAGATTTAGGGCTTATACAGAGCGAACATCCAGCATCGCAAGTGAACAACAGCAGAAAAAGAAGCGCAGAGAGAAAGAGAAGCGACTGTTGTTGATAGGAACGATCGGACTGAACATAGTCACCAGTTCAGTGACAGATGGAATTTCTGTGCTCAGCACCACCGGATTTTATGAGCTGCTTCAAATGCAGTCAAGACCCTGGTGGCGCAACCTGCTTTATATGGTAGACTCTGTTTTGACCTACACCAATGGAACTTGCTCTCTGTATCTGCATATTCTGTTCGTTGACTCTTACAGAAAAGCATTCAAGAAGACATGGACTGGAAAACTAATCTTCAGACAGCCACAAGGCTGACTATCAGTCACTGAATCCATCTACTCACTCTTCACGATCAGAATCATCTACTGTCACGATCAGAATTGTGCTCTTGCTTGCTTGGACTCGACGTACCTCAGACCCATAATAGCCACCCAACTGAAGCAGACTTTTCTTCCTACCCAGCCAAAAAATGGCCGCCACACCAAAGAACGGTAGACCCATCCCCAAATTTCCGGATAGTTTGTTTGACCACACCCGACCTAACCAACTTTTCCTTCCCATGCATGTATGAAGGCTACAATTAAAAAGATATGTAAACGATTTGAACTCTGTTCTACTGTACGTTTTTGCGATGAGTCAGTTGATAACTTCTGATTTTGTGTTGTACATAGTGTTTGTTTAGAATCTGTGCAGAGTTAACAAAAACATTACACACTAGAAAATAAGAACAGTATAGACACGAAACGATATCAGTTCGTGGCCGATCAGCCAGCAAGCGAAGTGGCACCATAATAAGATGAGAAATTCCTCACTGTTTTATAAAACACAACCACCGAAAATGAAGGGAATTGCAAGCAAAAAATTGAAATTTCGGCGTAAAAATGCTCGAACGAAAACGATAACTTAGCTTAAATACAGCAAAACTACGTGTGGTGCAAAGTTAATTTTAGCAATTTGTGTCTACAAATATAGACAAAACAACGAATAATTGAGGAAAAATTGCATTCATAAAAATTGGGCAGTCTGACTGTAGCCGGTGGGGGCAGAGGTTCTATTAAGCGTATGCGGCACCACAATATGATAGAGTAGACGACAAGAAGTGACTGCTTGTCGAGTGACAACAACAACCAGACAGACTCACCCATTCTGAGACGAACCGAACAGATCCAGTCGACAGCCGTCGGGGAACAGCGCGTCAGTGAGCACTCGTTCGGTCAAGTCTCGGATGCGCTCTTGAATCATGGTCCGGAAACCCGACATCTGACAGCTCTCTGCAACCGACTCTCTTGCTCCCGTTAAAAGCGACCAACCGCAGACGTACCCTCGACCGTCTTCAGACACTCGTCCAATATCTGCATGGTTCTGCGCTCCGGCGGATTAACATGGCCCACACTGGGCAGCACTTTCTCTGGACAGTTGTCCGACCGGTGTCCGGGCGTGCCGCAGTAATTGCAACACACCTCCGGCTCCTTAAAAATCATTAGCTATCCTTTTATCTATCGAAAGATAGCTTACTTTTCCTTTGTGCAAATTTTTGTAGAGAAACCTGTACTCCAGCTGACTTTTACTGAGCGCCTCGGCCGCTTCGATGAAGCGAGACTTTGGGCTCTGAACGGACGGCGGAGAAAAAGCCACGTTTACCCCTCTGGTCCGGCCCGATTGCAAGTGCACACCTGAAGCTCAGCTTGGCTTTGCCATCCACTAATCAACAAAGGTAGAGTTACAATTTGCTTGTGTCTCATCTAGCGATTCGGAGTTGGCAGGTTCACCTATTTTGTAGGCCTAAAGCAGAAGAGTCAATCCAGAGCAGTCAAGATGGTTCTGACCTGAGCAGATGACTTAGCCAGACAGAGATCGCATCTGTAGACTGTCTGCACGCATAAGGGGGAGTGGCTGGTGCAGTCTGTGTCCGACAGCTGTGTGGTGTCCGAAACGACTGAGTCGCCGGAACTCATCTTTTCGAGATTCTTCTTTAGCCGATCGCTCACTCGACTGCGACGTCGTCTCATCAGATCCAGCTGACTCAATCGGGCCACCAGCTGTTAACACAAACACACCTCACTCACACACCTACAGTAGTCTTTCTATGGACGTGCAAACCCGCACCAAATTTTCTGACCGCTTAACATCTGTTCTACAAACAACCGATTTTCCCGAAAAAGCAAGAAAATCTCTATGAAATGCCCATTTTCCCAAAAACAAATCATAATTTTCAGCGCTGTAAGGGGTCAGTCCGTGCGTATCGCCAAATTAGGTAACAACTATTGATTCTCACACATCAATGCAACAAGGTCGGAATAGGTGAGCACAAGACGGATTCTTAAATTTATTTAATAATTAATTTATAAGTGCGGGGCAAGAAATGTTGGCAGCAAATTAAAGCTAAGCAGCAGAAACTGTACGTATGAAATAGATTAGTTATTTTTAACAACAGTTCTCTAGGTACAGTACGTACGTGTACACTTAATAAATTGATTGCGCTGCGGTGTTTTGGTAAAGGACATAGAGAAGCAGAAGTACCTGAGTGTCGACCGTTCTGCGCACTCTACGTCCAATCTTTTGCATGGCGGCCCGGTCCCAGCACAACGAACTGGAGATGGAAGTGTTGCTCCTGTCTGTCTGGGAAGACGGCTACAATCGGTCTGTCTCTACTAACCAAATCTACTACTGACAAACATGCATGGGCCGGGGTTTACCCCCCTCGCCGGGCCTTACCCCCTCCCGGAGGGAGAAAATTTTCGCTTATTTTATTTTTCCGGCCCCTGTATGCTGTCAGACACTTCACTTCATCACCTACCTAAGGTACCGGAAGTTTACATGCTTACACTCATACATGTAACAGACCGGCTGTCCAAAAACTCGCGGTAAAACTGCCGATTTTGTAAAAAAATCACTAAAATTGTCGCCCATGCTCAAAAATCTATATTCGCTACGTTTGTCTGGTATTTCCCCGTTTTTCTTACTGTGTATGCATTGTTCTCCGACCGTCAGAATCTCAGATAAAAGGCTAGCTTTTGATTGAACATGTAGAGGATCGGAAATGTTAGTGTTTGCATAAAGAGTCAACTCTAGCAGTTTTGCTGTTTGGAAATACAAAAACAGTTGAAGAATTGTTTCCAAAAACAAAACTACATAATTCTCAGTTAGATAGAGAAGGGAAGGCGTAGAAAAACCGGCTCGGATGTGTGTGCCCCAAACCCATCAGACCCCTGTTACAAGACAAGCATGGCACCGAATATGCGATTGGCTTCAGTGCAGTACCTACCGAAGCGAGATCAGTAGAGATTTGTCCGGAGCTGCTTTCAATTTCACTAGTAACTTGCTCGCTGCTGCCGCTCTAAACACAACGTACTGTATATGTAGCTCAGCAAAAACCAACACAACGTACTCTTTAGGTCTATTTATTCATACAGGTGTAGAAAAACGACCGGCCACTTTTCTGTAGGGCGACACGTTTGTAATATACGCACCAACAAGCCGCGCCATATCTTCCAGATGTAGTTGCAGGCGGAATCTGTCACGCGGCGTGCTGGTGCGTATATTACAAACGTGTCGCACTACAGGAAAGTGGCAGGGCGATCTTTTTCTACACGAGTATGAATACAGTTCAAACTCGGATTTACACTTCTGCCTAACCAGCACCGGTAGAAACAGACAATTTTTCCGGTCAGCTCACCTGAATGGAAAAATTTGAAAGGTTGCTGTGGCCGTTTGTTCTGTAAATTGGTCTAGATTTTCTTTTGTATAAACTGTAGTGACTGACAAATTTACAGGAAAAACTGTCAGGTGTTGGTTCGCAGCGGCTGTGCAAAAGTTTCCGCACAGGTGAGCTGAATGGAAGGAAAAATTGTTTGTTTCTACCGGTGCAGGTGGCACGCCACTCTACCGCGCAATTTCGAATTTTGCGTACTGACAATCCATTACGCGCGGTAGAAAGACGTTGAGAAAGTGCCAGTGCCACCAGAGTGGCAGAAGTATAAAGCCATTTATATTTACATCAGTCTGTCGATGAGTGGAGTCGGACAGAGAGTCACTGTTCTGACTGAGCTGCAGTTGGCCTCTCTTGAACACGAACAAAGCGCCGGTGCTGAGCTGCGGAATGGCAAAGTAGGAGTAGCTGTGCTGGAGACAGTGGTAGAAATAATCGAACATCCTGGCGTTCAGACCGCCCACGTTTTTGCTCGGCAGGAACGGGTCTGCAATACAATCACTTCTGGAGAGGTGTAAATCGTATATTACTTGTAAAAAATTTAAAAATTTGTACTGTGTGCAAACTGTGTGCAGTGTACTCTACGTGCGTACAGACGTACCTTCAATGGCAATTCGTTTCTTGTTCCAGCCTTTCTCCTCTCGAGTCATCGGCTGCGACTGTCGAATCTGCACCACCAGTCCTTGGTTGTCCCGCTCGTAGGCGTAGAAGCGAAACAAGCCGATCCACAGTTTGCCCAAATCCCATTCGCCTTTCGGACTGAACGATGAGTTCTATAAGGCCACAGTTGTTGTAACTTTTTGTCCTTTCGGACTAGGAGTAGCCAACTGCTGTAGAGCAGGAAGAGCAGAAGGTCCGGCAGCCTCCTTAACAACAACCCTCCCCTTTTGCTGTCGGTGTGTGCAAGACAGAGCCAGTTTTGTTCCCATTTATCTACTAGCCATTGCTGACTTTCGATGGCCTGGGTTGGGCTTTGCGTCGACTACTTCTGATCGACCGACAGCTTTCGAACCCACATCAACCGCAGAAAGGCCGCCGTGACTCAAGGCAGCGAGCTAACGGTTGAGCCAACTTAGCGACAGTGCTGCACGAGAGAGAATCGAAATGCAGCTTACTATAACTTGGAGGTCGGTCTGGTAAGGCACGGGCGACCGGCGCTGCTCGGCTCCGGCTGGTTTCCGCAGCTAAACATTGAAACTTTAAAAGCAATCAGCAAACTGTAACTGTTCGATTTGTAGACACGGTGATAAAGACAGACGCTACAGTAGATACGAAGAGAAATCCATAACACAGCCAGACCAAAAATTTTGGCCAACTACTCAAGTACCTCGTGTAGCACCGGCAGCATTCCGTAGCTTTGTAGAAAGTGAATAAGCATCAGATCGAACGCGTACGCTGCCAAGCCACCCGTCTGGTGATCATCTAATTTGCACAACTAAAAGCAACCATTACCAAAATTTCCAAACCTGGTCCGGACAGCGAACGAAGAAAAGAAAATTCGAAGCTGAGCCCGTTATGGGAGATCACGGCCATTTTTGGGGAATAAGTGCCCGAGTGGAGGGTCGGATCAGTTCGAGACCCCCTACTCGGCATGTCCCCCGCCTACTGTACGGGGCATGTACAGTACGTACGTACAGTACCGGTGCAGACTTACAGTATAGTATATACCTTAGCCCAATGCCGGAAGCACTGGCCCAAAGCACAGATTTCCTCGCGACGCAGCTCGACGTAAGTCCGAATCAGACGAGCTAAACAAAATCAAAGTAAAGGGAGAAAGAGATATACGAGTAAAGGCTCACTCACAAATGTCCACAGCCAAGCCGTTTCTGACCGACAGAACAAAGATTGGACTGGGATTGAGAGCGACCGCTCGGAAGTTGACCGACGGCCAGCGCGCTCCGAACTCCGTTCGCACGTCCGAGAACGACTCTGAAACGCAAAATCGGCTGCAGTTTTCAAACTGGAGATGCGACGAGAGGTAGAGTGAGCTAAAAAAGTGCAGAACCCAATAATTGCAAAAAACGGCTTAAAATGATGGGTTCGGCTTAAAAAAACGCCAACCTGGGTTCGCTAAAAATCGGCGTTTTACAGATCTCACTAAGCAATTTTTGTGTCAGAAACTCTTACAAAATTGCCAAAAATTGAGTCTCAAAAAATACGGTGGTGACAAATAGTCTCTCAAGAGGACGGGTACCGTACCGGTCAGGCCACAATCAGCGGGGCAAACCTATAGATATGTAAGCACTCTAATTTCGTGACCCTTCGAAAACTTCGGCAGAGAGAGAGAGAGAGAGAGGTAACGAATTTCGGAATCCCTATAGAAATATTGGCGCACGGCCGGTCGGCCGCGGAGTCAGAGCGTTTTTCTCCTCTGCTACGATATGTATTCTTGCATTATTGTCATAAACCGAATCAGTATCGATCGACGCAGACACTCACCAGGCAACCGCGAGAGCACGTCTGCAGCTGCGATCAGCGCTTTAGCATGTCCGAGTCGGTCGGGAAAGAGCAGCTCCAGATTGACGTTGCTGCTTCTCAGCGCCATACCGGTGGCGCAACTGCCATAGAGACGGACGGCGCACTCTAACAGACACCAGAGACTGACTTTAGACTGACTAGAAAAGAGGCAACCAACCTGCATCCAAGTACTGTGCAAAGATAGAACTGAGACTCTCGGCTATGTCTGCGCACTCGAGCAGCTGCTGCATCGGCCGACCGCCTTCTTCCGCCTTCGACGTCAGCAGCTCCGATAAGGCCTGGCACTGCGCTTCACAGGGCGCCGGGATCTGACTCAACAGCTCGGTCAGTTGCCGTTCCTACAACCCTATTCTTTAGCATTCTTCCACTCACTACTGCAACAGTACAGTCAGACACTCTACCTCATACGGCTATGCACCGATTTTTCAGTTCAGCTCACCGAACGGAAATATGAGAACAACCATTGCGAGCCAACAAAATGACATTTTTCCTACAAACTTGTCAGCCACTACAGTTTCTACAAAAGAAACTCTAGACCAATTTACAGAACAACCGGTCAAGAATTGAGCTCACAGGAGCGTCTCAAATTTTTCCATTCGGGTGAGCTGACCGGAAAAATTGTTTGTTTCTACCGGTAATGGTACTTTAGATAGCAGGTGTACCGCTACTTAGTATAGCACCGTAAATGGTACCAGTAACCGACCAAAACAAGCAATCCTTTTAATTCCAAAGAGCGAACAATGTAAGCAGAAAGAACGGTGTTGGCCATATTTTGGCGCGTTTGCTTGTGTTCTTCATGTTTATGAGTTCCTGACGTTCGGTCGGGATCTAAGCCGAACAGAAATTAGCTCAGTTGAGAGCGTAGAGGTAGAGCAAACAAGACTGACTGAACCAACTTCTCTGGCTTTGATGTGTTCAGATGAAACGATGTGCTGTCTGCAGTGGAAAATGGTGTTGATGTGATAGTCGCAGATACGACAGAAGTAGACGGCGGCCAAAAAACGAGGGCTTCTCTGAAGCCAATCACTACCATACATGTACTAACTACGGGATTTCGGGTCACCCTAGCAGCAAAATCTAAGTGCCCTTCACCCCTACCCCAACCTAAAAATTGAAGTACCAACACTGGTTCCAGTATTTAAACAAACAAGCCCATATAGTTGATGCCTTCGGTAACAGAATTTGGCGTTTCCGCTGCAAACGAATATCCGGACGATTGTTGATTCTTGAAATTTTGTATTCTGTGTGAAACCCCTTGTACCCCGATAAGGCAGACAAAAACCAGCCTACATCTATCTTGCTTAGCCCTGACCTATTGTTACGCGTACAATCGTATCGTAATGGCAGTGACGTAAAAAGAAGGAAAGAACTGTTAACCTTTTTGAGCGGAAAGATGTACTGGTTCTCCAAATAAGGCAGCGATAATGTGGACACCGGCTCGCGATCTAGAAAGAGCTGCGCTTCGATAGTGTACCGCCAAATAAATCATACCATCAAAGCATCGGCGATCGACCAGAGAAATTACTAGCAAACGATTTCAAGCATACATGCAACAAGTCATCCGCCGATGGGGGGACGGGGGGTTGGGGGGTCTGGCACCGGCCGGGGGGGTCTGAGCCAAAATTTTGGGGGAGGGGGTGGGCACTAAAAAACGCTCAAAAATCGAGAAAAATCGCAATTTTTGGCCTAAAAATCGCCAAAAATCGCTAATTTGGGCTGAAATACAGCCAAAAAGTGCTGTTTTGCAGGCGATTTTGGCAATCTTTGTGTGTGAAAGTGTAAAAAATTGCAAAAAATTTGCTCGAAAATTTACTTGCCAGAAAAATCGGAGGGGGGTCGGTGAAATCGTCTCGGGGGGGGGGGGCCATCCGGGGGGTCTGGCCTAAGTCGGGTGGGGGGCAGACCCCCCAGCAGACATGGGCTAGCACTTCGGCTGAGGGGGGGGTAGAATTTTCAATTCCTGAGGGGGGGCTGAGGGGGGTAGGAGCTCCTGAGGGGGGGGGGGCTGAGTGGGTGGTAAGCCAAAAAGTCCGATTTTTTGCTAAAATCAAGGTTTTTTGGCTTGTTTTTCATTAAAATAAGCTAAAATAAGCTATTCTGAGCTCATTTACACCTAATCCATGTATATTTTTATCATAATTTTCTATACAAACTTCTTCCAAAAAATTCCTGAGGGGGGTAGCGGCCGGCTGAGGGGGGGTAGGTCAGAGGCTGAGGGGGGGCCAACCCCCCCTCAGCCCCCCCTTTGCCCATGTCTGCCCCCCAGACCCCCCTGTTACATGTATGATTTCAAGTGACATTACATAGGTCGGAAAAATCCGGAGGGGTCAGGAAGGTCGTCTCCGGGGCCCCGAAATCGCCTATTTTGCCTTATAAAAGAGAAAAAGTTTCGGCGAGGGGGTATGCCTAGCCGAGGGGCAGCAGTAAGCCCCAAGGCCCCTGTATGTAAGTGACGCGTTTACTTTAACCGATTCAGTTTTCAGATTTCAGATTAAAGTAACAAAAACAGTTTTTAGAAACAGAACCATTGTTAGCGCAGAAACATTGTTTAACGGGAAATCTTCAAAACAGACGGCTGACTATTACCAACGGCAACGGCCGGCTGTTTGTCTTTGTTGGCCTTCTGAGATTTCTTGAGCAATTCATTGAGCTGGTAAAAGAGACTGAAGAGAGTGTCTCTGACCTGCTCCTCGGAGCAGCCGGCAGACAGGAGAGCGTCGGCTCGCAGATGTTCTCTGGGACCTCTGTCGGCGCGCCACAGCGATATGCACTTGGACGCAGACTCTTTGTACTTATGGTCGCTCTGAGTGAAAATCTCCATCTGAAACTTACATTCAAACTTAGCCGTTGCGCTGGCAGAAAAACCTACTTCAGCGCCACCCTAACCTTTTAGTCGGGCGCTTCCAGCTCTGTCAAAACAACACCTTACCTACTACCCTTTTTGTTCCAGTTCTAGTCTCTGCACAAATTTGTGTTCGTCTGAGAGTTGTTCAGCGCTTCTCGGAGTCTCAGCCCAGAACAAATCTGTTTAGAGTGTAGTCGAACAAAATGGTTAGTGTTCGCCTAAAAGGGTGAATTCGAAAAGGACAATCATCCAAGTTTTAAGTTAATCTGTCCTGCCATTTAGAAATAGTGGACATTTGTTGTGGCATAATAGAAGCGCTCCGTCAAGTGCCACACGTAGCTCATACATGGGACGGGTTTATCCCCATCTCGCCGGTAGGCGCCATACATGGTTCATTCGGGGGTGGTTAGGGTGGGGTGTCTCTTCTCTCCATTTTGCCGGACAATGCCCCTTTCGGACGGCCATACCCCTTCCAGAGGGAGAAAATTTTCGCATTCTTATGACAAAATAAGCGATTTTTTACTTTTTCGGGATCCCGAGACCTCTAGACCCCTCTCCGGGTTTTTCCGGCCCATGTATAAATTTTTTGTACGAGACAAACAAATCAGTCAGTACCGTGACATTGGGAGCCAACTGTTGTTTGCCATCGACCAGTACGAGTCTGTCTAGGTCGGATCGCTTAATGGGGGCTGTGCTCCTGGCCACCATCGGGTCGTCCGGCACCGGGGACGTCGACTGCAGACTTTCGGTGGACTCCGACAGACGTGCAGACGACTCTTGCACCTCCTCTTCAGCCTTGTCTTCGCTCCGCTGCTGATTCTTGAACCGACACGCCACAGAGACCCGATCCGTTCGGCGCTTTCTTCTGCCTCGCGTCGGTGCAGCTGCCTGCTTCGGTGTTGACTGCTGCTCTGGCTGCTTTTTATTCGTATCCGCTCGTTTCGCCCAACCTAAAGCTCGGAGATGCAGAAAGAACAAAGCCAATCAGGCTCAACCGACCGGCTTGCCAGGGAGTGGTGGGACAGGAAGTGCTGGGCAGGTTGGACAGAGACAAATTGACTGTAGGTGGCGGGTTTCCGTACGGAATCGACTGAGTCCTCGCACGGGCACGGCCAGAACGGTCAGCTGAAAACTGCGGGCGCGTTCGTGCCATCAGCATTGGTGCAGGTTGAGGCTGCAAAAATTAATTAGTAATGTAGCTGCAGTTATGATTTAAGGTGTGACACCACCTTAGCCTATAAAGAAATCGGCCGACACCATCACTCAGGCACTTAACGTCATATGTATTACGACACGTAACAGTCTGGGAAATAACGATATACATGGTATCGGTATATATATATATATATATGGTAGCGATACCATACTACCGGTTCACCTTCGATGATACCTATGGTACCCCTTCGATCGAGGCCTCAGGTAATGCCATATGGTCCATATATGCAGACACGAAAACAGGGGGCTGAAAAGGTTCACCTATTTCAGACTCTCCCCCTTCAGTGCCGACGCTACCCCCTCCAAAATTTTTATGAAGAATCATCCACTCAGCGGGGCAGTTTCTTGCCGCAAACAGTTGGTCGTCGCCACAAAGCTCCACGGTTAACGTTTTGCCATGTGTTTTTAGTTTTGGTTGCCAGTTGAGGGCTCTGTTTTGGGTACGTAGAATGGCAGGATTAGATGAACAATTTGAGCCTTTACTGAAGTGAATCGGTCGAGCAGAACACAAGCAGTAAACATTTGGATGTTGTAGTTATTTCGGGATACCCTGTATGTACTAGTCTTTGTAGGACATAGCTATCACCACTTACCACCTATGTAGGTGACGTTCTACGTGTCTGATAGACAGTAGTAGTATGTAGTGATAAAAGTTGACCAAAAAGACACTATCAAGCAGACCTACTCCATTGTTAGACTGAGTCAGTCTCTGATCTGTGTGCAGACGTTGACCAGTAGTAATAGAACAGTCCTCTGCTCTCTGTTGGCCTCGCATTACTTCTCGGTGTCCATGAGGCGACAGCACCAATAACAAATTTAAAGCTAAACAAAACTCGTTGATCAAACAACAAAAGCTAAACTTAACCGATAAAATTACCCCTTCAAGCTCACATGTCAGGAACAAAAAAGATAAGAAGGTAAATAGTTGGCACGAAAACCAAAGCTTTCAGCCAAAATGCGAAAAGACGATTGAGAACTTTTATTGCACCACTCAAGTGGTTCTGGCTGAAACACATCACTGATACTAAAGCAATGCACGTACTGGTACATGACAAAGAACCGAGAATAGACACAAAACATTTAAGCACATACATGTAGACTCGGGTGAACTTAGTTCGGTTAGTCGGTCAAGCGCACTGCTTTCTTCCAGTCAAACAAGTGGTTTGAGCAGGATACGGAATGATCGTGAAAGACTGTACAAGGTAGATTTCTCAGCAAACAGACTCGATTAGAAGGCCCATACCTACAGCAGCAGGTTCGAATATAGATTAGCAAGGGCTCTAATCAGATCTGTGGTAAATAGATAAGTGCAACAGCAGAGGCATCCAGTGCAAAGCAGGCACGACAGCTGAGTGTTCAGACTTTCTTTTGCGTGCGCGTCTTATGCCACGGTAAAGGACTGGTCTTGTACGAGTAGGAACTGCACGAATTTAAACGGCAAAACTCCTGCTGATATGTGCTGACGGGAAAACGTACGCAGACCTAAAAAACAGTGACACTACAATAGCAAAGAAGAAACCACCAAGATTACTATTGTATGTACAATACTGCTACCTAATTTGGAGAGCATGTAACACTACCACAACTGCCAACAAACATGTAACTTATAGATGGCATTAGGATCCCGGAGAGGGAGAAAAATAAAAAATTACTAAACAAACGCCTCCAGAAGTTGCTATGATGCGTTTTTAAGTCACAGAATCAATTTTGGTAACTTCGCATCGCAACCGTCTTCCAGCCAACTACGAAGTGAACTCACAAATTTTCATCAATAATATCGGTTTCAAGGGAAATTTATTGTTAGAAACATGCAATTTTGGTCGAAATTTATATTTTCACCAGAAATTTTCAAATTACCTAAAGCTATTGTAATGTTAGGCAATCATAAAAGAACCTTTAGCAAATCACCCAAGAAGAGAGCTAAACGTACCCTAGGAGGCGATACAGTTCTGCTTCGTCTGCTCCTTCTGCCGTTCCTTTCCGGGGTACTGTGCACAGTTCTCCTTCCATTATCAGTATGCCGAGCTTTTAAGCGTGAGTTAGCAGCACCAGCGTCAAACGAACCAGAACGCGCCAGTGCACTTTTGCGACCTCTCCAACATGGCTCGGTATCGGCTTTCGCTGCCGACTTGAGATTGGTCAGCGACTGGGACCTAGTCAGAGGAACGTAATTGCGAGCCACCGATGCCTTCAGCGCCGACTCATAAACCTAAAACCATGTCTAGTGCACAAATGACTACAGAGGACTGGTGAAGAATTCTGTGGCTCGTTCCTACAGTCAGGCACTATAGCGCTAAGTGCCTGGCTGTCTTGGCTGCCGTTCGTATTTGCGTGCACGTTTGGGCGTTTACTTCACCAGTAAAGTCTCGTTAGCCCTCAGCAGTAGGAATCTGTTTTATTGTGAAGTGCAACCGAATCACTATTGTTCATCGCCAAAATCTCTGTTTTGATTTTGAGGGCAAATATCTCAGGAACTAAGCAGAGTATGAAAGTTTCACCAATCTTTGAAGAATTTATTTATCTTTCAATTAAAATAAGATTCATTGAAATCAGTTGAGATTTACGGTTCCTACAATAGTAAAAAATCTGCGGGAGTGTTTTTTGACGAACCTGTACATAGAGAAGAGGTCAGAGTAACAATGCCGGTTTCTATAATTTTCTCTGCTCTCTCATGGGCAAAGATCCCCCATCAGCCTCACTTAGGATTTAAAAATTTACCACCGCCTCAGCCGAAATGCTAGCCCATGTCTGGCTTAATCACATAATTAAGACAGACTCTGTCCCTACCAACGTTACCAGTTTTGAGCCTTGAGCCTACAGCATTTACTACGCTATGCGGACGTTGCATTTTTATTCATAGTCCGTGCTTATGATAATTTGGCTGTGCGGACAGACTTTATAGACAGCTCAACAGCATTGTTACCCTCACCTCTTCTGTTGCATTTGGTTTGTTCTAGGTGGAATGGCATAGCAGAACGAAAACGAGAGACGCACTGGGACTGCCTTCGTTACGGCTACATAGTTCTCTACATTTTATAAAGATTTGACAGACGCCCAAACCAACCCAACCCAATTGTCTTGCAAGAAGATCTAAGAATGGAACATGAGCAGAGGAAGCAGTCAGTCGAAAACGCAGAAGATTTGCATGAAATCCACACCAACCTTTTTACTGGCTCGCACATTGAAAGTGCGTCTGGTTGAGATGTTGGCAGCGTTGTTTCCGTGGCCGTACAAAGCGAACGGGGGCTTGTGCGTCACTCGCATTGGCCTGGCTCGGGCCACTTCTTCTGGGGGTTCAGGTCGCCGACGCCTTGGCTCTAAAATTATAAACGTAACGTAACCTAGGTTTAGAGTGACATCTGGAGAGCCACCACACATACATGGGCCGGAAAAATCCGGAGGGGTTCTGGAGGTCTCGGGGTCTCGAAAGAATGTCCAAAAATAGCCTATTTTGCCTTATAAAAAGCGAAACTTTTCTCCCTCTGGGAGGGGCGTATGGCCGCCCAATTCGGATATTGGTCGGTAAGGGGTACACCCCCTCCCCCAGAGACATGGGCGAAGAGGGGGTTGACCCCCCATCAGGCTCTGACCTACCCCCCTCAGGATTTGAAAATTTACAACCCCCTCAAATCGAAATGCTAGTTCATGTCTGCCCAACCATAACCCCTCCGACTATGCGTGCCAACCACAGCTTTATACAGTCAGGCACCTAACGCCGTTTATGGTACTGGTACCCATAAACGGCGTTACGTGTCTAATTGCTGTAGGCAACAGCAAGTGTAAGAGCGTAAAAACTGATAATCTAGCTAGTTAGTCCGTCAGTAGCTTGACAATTTGAAAACCCTATCTATACGTCATAATTTGTAGATGCGTCATGACAAAATTCAGTTTAGTTAAAAATCAGAAATAAACAGCTACACAGCAACGACCCTAATCTAATAAGAATAACAAAAAAGAAAGAATAAAGTCAAATTACTAAGCGGTTTCTCCTTGTCTGGCACCCATTTCAGGGGCGTCTGAGTGGCACGCGTCTTATGCAAGTCTACAGCGCCGTCCACTGTCTGAATGGAAGCGTCCACAGCGTCAGTCAGGTCTTTCTGGTTCAAGGCGAGTCTGCGTTTCGGCGGCGGTGACGGCGTCAACCGTCTCAGGTCCAGCTTCGGCACCGAACTGGCAGTTGAAGGGAGAACTGCGGCCGAACACGGCACTCCGACAGACTCTCGCTGCAACACTCACAGAGGATTCTTTATTAATGAAACAAAGCAACGAATGGGCGACTTTTAACCTCATAACTGAAAAAACCGTGGTAAAAACTAATTTCCAGGCGTTTTGGAGCTTTTCGAAATTTTGGACCCCCTCTGGGCGAGACGCCCACCTGCCGGAAACCCCCTTCCCCCGGGGCGGCCGGGACCTGCTACATGTATGGCCCAAACCCATTTTTCCGCCAATGCATGGTCTCAAGCGGACACAAATACTGTTTAGTCAGTAACAAACAAAACGGTTAGGGTTTACGTAAAGCGGTGATTTCGAGAGGGTATGTTCCCAGCCAAGTTAGGCGCATTTAGAAGGCCCGAAGTGTGCAGTCAAAACTAAACATGGTCATCGATAAAGTTGTAAAAATATTTTTGAAGGCTTTTTCATTTTGAACTTGTTTCAAAATTTTTTCTATGCATGAAATTTAGCTTGTATGTGATGCAGAGATGTATTAGAAGCAACTTTAATTATTTAATAAGCTGAAATTTTAAACAGTAAAATGCGAAGTATATCCACATATCATATCTAAAAATCAGCCGATTAGGTCCAAAAACAAAAAAGTTCTGAGCTTGCGAAACCGGGCGCGATATGTGAATCACCCTGTATATCTGAGGCTAAATTCAGCGATTTCCCGACAAAATTTCTATACTTCAAAAAAATAACATTTTGAAATTAGGTTTCTTAAGAGGTTTTTTTTGAAAAAAGGGTCTTTTTAAAAAAGGCTTACAACACTACGTCGATATATTGACCACTTGTCCTGTCAGAGTTATCAACAACAGTCTCTTGTCTTTGTAAAAAAAGAACCAAAATTTAGCAGTACCTCTTCTTCGAATCCCTCATCTTTTTCACTTGAAACCTCACTATTGTTGACTGACGGGTGTCGCTCGACAGTAACCGTTCTGCCAGACACAGAAGACTCGGGCACAAAGGGCGTGTGACTGGACTCCAACAACCGTCTGAGAGAGCGGTACTCTAGTTTCTCATGCATGGAACTCTTGCGCGCCGGCCACTCCGCTGTCGACAGGTCGAAATCGTCGTGATAAGCCGACCTGTCCATCCTGCAACAAAATTTTATCACACAACAGAGTCAGAAATCAATCTTAGTTTCAGTCCCGCAATCGCAAGTCGGTTCACAATTTTCTCCTAATCTTTCCGGAACTTTAGCCGACTTCTTCACGCCCAACCAAGGCCGACCGGTGTTCAATCCTTCCAACAGAACGCAAGCCTTGCAAACCGGCTGACTACTAATAAAAGCGCAACGTTGACAGGTACCAGGCGACAGCAGCGAGACAGTCTGCTTGGCGCTCAAGTCTTCACCGGACTTGATTATGTCCAAAATAGCTCGCGGCCGAATTCGCTCCAGGTCTTTAATGTAGGAGCGCGCAAAGCCGCGATAGGCATTGGGCGAGTAGATGCACTCGGTCGAAAAGTAGTCCAATTTTTTGAAGTGAGCGTACATCACTATTTCTTTCTCGTAGGCATACTTGAGTGGCTTGCAGCGCGGCAGCGGCCCCTCAGCCCCGGTCACTATCTGCGTGCATCTCTGCAACCTGGCCACATCGCCTCTGACTGAGCATGTTCATCAGAACAGTTTCGGCCACGTCATCGGCATTGTGACCAGTGGCTACTTTGTCCACCTTCAGCTGTATGGCCCCACGGTCCAGTGCTTGTCTTCTGAACACCCCGCAGAAGGTGCAGTTGTTCTTGCGACCGATCTTGGCCACTATTTCGTCCATTGTCCAGCCGTAGAGATCCTTGTAACTCTTGATGGTCAGCGGTAAGCCGTACTCTGCCTGGTTTCGCTTCACTGCTTCCAATGAGTCGTCGCGGTAGCCGGTTATGCCTTCGTCGATGGAGAGTAGGATTAGGTGGATACCGTAGTCGTGGCGCTGGTTGAGGAGGTGCAGTAGGTGGGCGAGTACGGTGGAGTCTTTGCCGCCGGATGCCCCGATCGCCACTCTGTCACCGCGAGTGAACAGCGAGTTCTGCACGATTGTTTGATGCACTTCAGTCTCGAACACTGTGAAGAAGCATTGCCGACACAGTGCGCTGCCGTTCTTGGGCCGCTTGAGCGATGCGCGCGATTCACATTGCTCACAGTTCATCATCTCTCCTCTCTTCTTTTCTTGTCTTATGCCCTCTTCTTTTTGTTCAGACAAGACAACCGCCAACCTATCTCTACCTTACTTTTTAACGTCAGAGTCTAGCTAGACTAGCTAGGGATGCAAATAGTATCCGGTATTTCTTAAATAACAGAATGACTTAAACTTTCAACTAGTATTAATAGTAGGGATGGGACCGGTATACGATACTATACGGTACTTTTGTCTATACGGCATTATACGGTATACGGTATTTTATACCGTATAATACCGTATAGTTCTTAAAACTGAATCAGCCAGATCTTTGCAGTAAATTCATGTCAGTTTCGCCCTTTTAAAGGTGCCAGTACTGTTTTTGGTTTTGTAAAAAATGTTACTGGTTAGAAAAAAACAAAAATCTACCTTTATGGCAGCCTTTTAGGCTTCCTAGAAATGGAAAATGTGATATTATTACAAGTACTTGTCAAATGTTGAGAAACCTGCAATTTTGCTTTTGAATAAAATCAAATCAACGTATCTTTGGTTAGCATTTCACTAATTTGAAGTGAAGCTAATCTGTCCAACCAAAATACAATATTTACAATGGGCATAATTCAAAACAAATTCAATATATTGTTGTTTTAAAGCGTTTGCAGCATACTATACGGTATACGGTATCCAAAATACTATACGGTATATCTACATACATGGGCCGGAAAAATCCGGAGGGGGGTAGGGGGGTCTGGAGACCTCGAGTCGGGGGCGGGGGGTCCCCCGAAAAAAGGCCAAAAAACGCCTATTTTTCCTTAAATAAGCGAAAATTTAAGGGGAGGGGGTGTATGGCCGGCCGAGGGGGGTATGGCCGGCCGAGGGGGAGGGGTATACCCCCCTTACCCCGCGGCCCATGTATGACGGTATACACGGTATTTTTATACCGGTCCCATCCCCAATAATAAACAGGTAAAGGGTTACCGTCGTCGTTCGTATACCTACTCGTATGCCTAAAAATATAGGTAAATACCGTATAATAATACCGCATACCGGTCCCATCCCGGTAAACATCGGTTTTATCGGTCCCTCAGCGGCCGCTGCAATAGGCGCATGCTCTGACCTTAACGCGCGCGCGCGAGCGGCGGCCCGGCCGGCCAGCTGATTAGGCCAGGGATTAGAGCGGCGAGTTACAATACATTGTACAGGCCCCACTAATGCTGCAGGCTTTCTTGTTTCCGGCATGTTTAGGATACTTAAGACAATAATTAGTATAGCTCAGAAAAATATCTTGCGGGTTTCCGGTGACCACGTTTGGAATACTTAAGAAGGCAACAATTAGCTCTGAAAAATAACTTGAGTGTTTCCGCTGACCGGAACGGTCACTCCAATCCACTGTTTGACTATGTCCGCCCCTTTGTTTCAACATATTCGGCAGTTTGACACAGTAGAGAAAGCGATTGAGTTTTGCCGTCAACATCAGCTGATCTCTGCCGGTCCTCAAAAGTGTTCTGTGCCAGAATGTCAGAAGAATATGTCACTTGTCAAAGGCGCCAGCTTCAAACTCGATGGTGGTGTCTGGAGGTCTCCAAAAGACAAGGGTCGAAAAAACGATACGTTTTGGTTCTTTCTTTGAGAATGCTAATCTGGAGCTGTCGACCTTGTTATTGGTAGCGTACCTGTGGGCTAATGAAACCCCTGTTACGTTAACCAATGACATGGCCGTAGTTCACTGTGACCCCACTATCTTCTTACTTGGATGAGTTTATTTGGCGTCAGTTTAACGGACAGAAAGGACTCGCTGTATTCGTGAACTTGCTATCGCAGATAGCTCTTTGGTATCGTGAAAATTAGATGTTTCATCACTGTTGGAGTGCTTTGCTTGTCGGTAGTAGTACGTATATGCTGTGCTTATTGCAATGTATGTGTGCTTTTTGCTTGGGAATGTGCATCGAGTGTATCCTGTTGTGTTAGCGCTCGACCGCCGCAATATTTTGTAATCGGCCGCTATCTCTATCATAATAGCTGTGCTGCCCTGGCCTGGTCTGCTGGCCGGCCGGGTCGCCGCTCGCGCGCGCGCGTTAAGGTCAGAGCGTGCGCCTATTGCGGCGGCCGCTGAGGGACCGATAAAACCGATGTTTACCCCCATCCCTACTATTATTAGAACCTATCTAGACAAGGATGATGACAAGGTAAGTCTACTAGATAGATAAGCAGTAGCTACCCTACCATTTTTCTGTTTTTTTTGGCAATTCGGTTTCTTCGAGCCGTCGAGCCGTTCGAGCCGTTCGCACCGGCAGGTAACGCTGTGGGCGCTGAATTTTGTGAAATTGCCAGAACGTTTTCAGGCTGTGATTTTCTTCAATATGTTTTGTGCTTTCACTCGCATCTCTTCTGGCCAACTCCGAACCGCCATGCCGAAATACTGTCCCAAGAATCGGCCGATTCAGTTGTGGAAATCAATTAAACTGTGGATTTTCCCTCAGATTGCAACGATTTCAACTCTTCAAGCTATGATACTTGTTCAATGTGCTTTGTGCTTTCACTCACATCTCTTCTGGCCAATTCCGAATCGCCGTGCCGAAATACCATCCCGAGAATCGGCCGATTCACTTATGGAAATCAATTAAATTGACGATTTCCCCACCGATTGCAACGATTTCAACTCTTCAAGCTATGATACTTGTTCAATGTGCTTTGTGCTTTCACTCACATCTCTTCTGGCCAACTCCGAATCGCCATGCCAAAATACCATCCGAGAATCGGCCGATTCACTTGTGGAAATCAATTAAATTGACGATTTCCCCACCGATTGCAACGATTTCAACTCTTCAAGCTGTCAATATGCTTTGTGCTTTCACTCACATCTCTACTGGCCAATTCGGAATCGCCTTGCCGAAATACTATCCCGAGAATCGGCTGATTCAGTTTGGAAATCAATTAAACTGTCGATTTTTATTCAGATTGCAACGATTTCAGCTGTGGTGCTTCTTCGATACACCTGAGCATCCTGTCCAACCACATGTACCAGTCAGCTCCGATTTGCTAAACCGAGCACCATCTGGGAGAGAATCGGCCGATTCGGTTTTGTTTGTTTCGTTTTGGTTTTTAGTTCAACTGTCCTTTCGAACAGCTCAGGACAGCCCGCGCTCTTTGCAGAGCCTTTCAATTGGCAACCCTGCCTACTAGCAACCCTGCCCCTTCCTGCCGGAGCCGAAGTGACACACGGGATAGCGTAAACTACCCATGACCAAGACGTGACTCGGTTGTGGAAAACGCCGAAACTGACGATTTTCCTTCAAATTGCCCATTTCTTCAATACTTCCGCCCTGTATTTTTCAGGATGCCTTTTGCACCCTGTATTCTTCCGCGTGCTTGCTTTGCCCCCAAAATATACCCCTTTAAAATTTGTACCCCCAAAAATTCTTACCCCCATATTTTTGGTCCGAAATTTTTTGCGCCTTGTATTTTGGCACACCCCGGCCAGACCCCTTGTTGCATGTACGAAATATACAGAGAGTAAAACACTTCGGACTAAAAAAATGGGGGGTAAGAAATTTAGGGGGGGTAAATAAAGCATGATGAATAATACAGGGCGCAAAAAAATTCAGGGAGAGAAACCATTTTGGGTGTACAAATTTTGGGGGTACAGATTTAGAGGTACGTTGTACAGATTTTAGGGGGCGCATACTGTATTTTAGGGGGTAAACTAAGCTGGTAAACCGCAAAATACAGGGCAGAGAGAGTGTATCGAGGAAATATGGGCAATCCAAACGAAAATCGTCAGTTTTAAATTTCCACAACCGAATCGGACGATTCTCGGGATGATACTTCGGCTTAGCGAATCGGAGTTGGCCAGAACATATATGAGTGCTGCTCAGGGCGTATCGGAGAAGTACGTACGCAGCTACAGGAGTTGTAATAATTCATCGTTGCAATCTGAAGGAAAATCGTCAGTTTCATTAATTTCCACAACTGAATCGGCCGATTCTCGGGATAATATTTCGGTATGGCGATTCCGAATTGGCCAGTAGAGATGTGAGTGAAAGCACAAAGCACATTGACAGCTTGAAGAGTTGAAATCGTTGCACTCTGAAGGGAAATCGTCAATTTAATTGATTTCCACAAGTGAATCGGCCGATTCTCGGATGGTATTTTGGCATGGCGATTCGGAGTTGGCCAGAAGAGATGTGAGTGAAAGCACAAAGCACATTGAACAAGTATCATAGCTTGAAGAGTTGAAATTGTTGCAATCGGTGGGGAAATCGTCAATTTAATTGATTTCCACAATTGAATCGGCCGATTCTTGGGATAGTATTTCGGCATGGCGATTCGGAGTTGGCCAGAAGAGATGCGAGTGAAAGCACAAAGCATATTGAAGAAAATCACAGCCTGAAAACGTTCTGGCAATTTCACAAAATTCAGCGCCCACAGCGTTACCTGCCGGTGCGAACGGCTCGAACGGCTCGAACGGCTCGACGGCTCGAAGAAACCGAATTGCCGTTTTTTTTTGCATTTTTTATTTTCAATCTTACGAAACTGCTGGACAGCTCACTATAAAAGACATCACGGCCGCGTACACGAGAGGCCCAAGTAAAACATGGCTAAACTGACGTTTTTCCTTCAGATTGGCACGATTTCAAGTTTTCTGGCAAGCCCTACTTCTTTCATATGCTTTCTACATGTCTTCTATCCAATTTTATTTCGTCACGCTAAAGTACTATGACGAGAAATAGCCGATTCGGTTGTGGAAGAAGGTGAAACTGGCGATTTTCCTTCAAATAGCAACTATGTATTTCGACTTTGCCAGCTACAGTCATGTCTCGTTAATCCGGACAAGTTGGGACCGGCCAATTTTGTCCGGATTAGCGAATTTCCGGATTAACGAATCAAAGCTAAAATACTGTTTTTCAGGTCAAAGGTCTAAATGACAGCTTTTTCTTAGTTGCATATCAGATTCTGTAGCTGTACCTCTCAATAAATTAAAACCCAAAAACTTGTTTCAGCTGATTATTGCTCCAAAAAAGGCAAAAATAATCACATTCTGACTCAACGAAAAGCATTATTCAATTGAAAATTCACACCTGAATTGAAAAATTGCGCATGGACTTTGTCCAAATTAACCAAATCCGGATTAACGAATCACTTTACCATACAAATTTCGAAGTTGGTACCCCAAATATTGTCTCCGAATTAACGAATCCGGATCCGGATTAACGAGTCATATAACATGGGGGAAAATTGGGACCTGGCCTAATTTTGTCCGGAAGGCGAATATCCGGATTAACGAGGTCCGGATTAACGAGACATGACTGTACTATACTTCTTCGATACACTCTGGGCTTTCACATATCTCTTTTGGCCATCTCCGATTCGCTAATACTATTATCCCAAGAATTGACCGATTCGGTTGTGGAAATCAGTGAAAGAGACGAGTGACATATTGTAATGATTTCAACTCTGGCAGCTGCGGTACTTCTTAGATACGTCCTCAGCATACACTCACGTATGTTCTGGCCAAATCCAATTTGCTAAGCCGAAGTAGAAGTACCATCGAGACAGTCGGTCGATTCGGTTGTGGAAATGAGCAAAATTTTCCTACAGGTTCCGATCCGATCCGATTTGCGGGGTCTTACGGCCTACGAACAGACTCGTGGTCCATTTCGCGACCCCCGTGATTCGTCACCTCGGACGTTGCCCTTCTTTCACTGCCAGCCACTCCTAGCCATGCTGCTGGGTGCCGGTCAACAGGAGGGCGGCCGGCGTGTTGATTCCATGATTCTGACAGCTCTCGACGGCCGCCGGTGCCCCATATGCCATATGCCAGAGGGCTCCTGGCATAGTTGATTTCACAGACAGCCTCTGACATCGTAGATCTCCAACGCGGCATGTTTTGTGGAGCGGCTTCGGTGAAATGGCAGATCCAGGGCAGGCTTCGGTGCAAGGCAACAGCGCAGGCTTCGGTGCAAGGCAACGTTTTTGCTCGGCAGGAACGGGTCTGCAATACAATCACTTCTGGAGAGGTGTGAATCGTATATCACTTGTAAAACATTTGGACCATTCTGGTCTGAAACGTTATCATTACACTACTACATGGTGCAACGGCAGGTCTAGTCGGTTCCATTTTACCTACTCGCTGTCATCAGCTTTCGGTGGCCTGGGTTGGGTTTTGTGCCGACGACCAACACTTTTCGGCAAGAAACTTGCCGGGCCGAGAGGATGAGCGCACGACGTCGCGCACAGTGGCTGTGCGGCCTAAACCACTACACCAACTGTGCCAGCTTCGTACAGGTTATCCATAATAAAGACCAAGCTCTGTCATTTTCAGTGGTGCTTTGTCGCGCCCTGTATTCTTCAAGGTCATTCAATTGCCCCTTCCTAAAATTGTAACCTATAAAACTTAATCCCATTTAAAATTTTCACCCCAGAAACATTTTTCTCTCTAAATTTTTTGCTTTGCTCCTGTATCTTTTGGATGCTGTATTTGCTCCGGTAAAATTTGTACCCGCAGAAATTAGAGCAAGTACCCGAAGAATTTCAGAACGGAAAAATTTCTAGGAAAAGAAAAAATGGGCGGGGCAAATTTTAGGTGGTACAAAATACAAATTCCAGGGGGGCCATTAAAGCACCCTGGAAAAAACAGGGCGCAAAAAAGCACCCTAAAACTCACTAGAAGTATGGGCAGACAATCTTAAGAAAAATCGTTATGCCTATTTCCACAACCGAATTGGCCGATTCTCAGGTGATACCCCTGTGCGGCACATTGGCTTAGCGAATCGGAGTTGGCCAGAAGATATGTGAGGGTACGCTCAGGCCGTATCGATGGAATACCGCAGCTGCAAGAGGTAAAATGGTTGCAATCGTCATTTTAACTGATTTCCACAACTGAATCGGCCCATTCTCGGCATAGTACTTAGGCGTGACGAATTTTAAACTGGATAGAAGAGATGCGGAAAGCAAATGGAAGAAGTATGGCGGCTAGAAAACTTGAAGTCGTGGCAATCTGAAGGAAAATCGTCAGTGTTGCCATTTTCTACTTGGGCCTGTCGTGTAGAGATGCAACCGTAAACAAAAATACCGGATACGTAGCACTGGATGGATACCGGATAATCCGGGATAGTAATGATTATCAGGTTTTAAAGAAATACAGTAATTTTCAGGCCAGAAATGAACTTCTTCAACAACTGCAAGGTAGGATATGACTGATATGCTGTTGGATCAGCAATATTTCCTAGATAATAGAATAGGCTGCTGCTAAGTCCGAAAATCACGCTAATCTGCATGCAAAACAAAAATGCGCTCGAAAACTAGAGAAGTTCTCATGAAAATGCTATTTTTGGCTATGCGGTATTATCTGGTATCCGGTATCCAAAATATGCCGGATAGTGTTTGTAGCTAAAAAAAGCCGTATTACGGTTGCATCTCTACTGTCGTGCGCAGGCGTCTGTGATGTAGTGAAGTGAGCTGTCCAGTAGTTTCGTAATCCTTGTTTCAGCTTTCAAGGTAATATGTAAACGGAACCCCACGATGCCGTGGTCTAGGGATGCAACCGAATACAAAAATACCGAATACCGAATACCGAAGCGGATTTTCGGAACCGAATAATACCGAATTATACCGAATAATACCGAAATATTGATTATTCGCAGCGCGATTGCAAAAATATACTGTCTATAACTACTATTTCTTGTTTTTTGCTGAACTTTTTCATGCTAAAAAGCTGTAGAGTGACGTACTGTATTGTTTGAATGCTGTAGATTTAGCCATGCCTACGTATAACTAAAACAAGCCCTATTTGGTCGTTCTGCGAACAAACAATTACAACAGGCGCGAGTTAGGTCACAAGTGCCCTGATTAATCATGTGAAGTCACAGCACAAAGACACTTCCGCGTATCCTCCTATAGTCCTATTATCCGCCACATGGCGAAGATTTCATAAAAACACTTGCCACTAAGCCTGAAGCTAAGCCTAAGCCTAAAACCGAAGCTTAAAGTTGTGTTTGACAGCGGGTTTGGCGAAAGGGCCTTCTCAATTATCTGGAATGTGGCGGATAACAGGAAGGTATTTACGCGCGAATCACAAACGCATACAGAAAGTTGGAGGAAGGAGCATCCATCCAGTACTACTGTAAGCACCGGAGCTGGCAGCTTAGGCTTACAACTTAGATTGGATGAATCCTTTGAAAAGATAGATGGGATTTTATACGTAGTATTTGGTAGATAAAACAAACGCTTAGGTTTAAGAAGAGGAAAGCTAAATAGTCTACTGGTTACTGAAAAGGCCGAAATGTTGTTGTTTATTATTATGTAAGTTAAAGCTTGACCTTGAAGTTCGTTGACTTTTTGTATGAATAATCATTGTTTGCCAAAAATTTTAGCATAGTAAATGAACAGAGAGATGCAAAAGAAGAAATATCTCGGTGATTTCTGCACAAATTTAAGCAAAACAGTGCAATTTTAACGGTTTTACAATATTCGGTATTATTCGGTTTGAAAAATACCGAATTCGAATACCGAATTCGAATAGTACTAGTAACCGAATTATTCGGTTCATACCGAATAATACCGAACTTCGGTTGCATCCCTACCGTGGTCTGATGGCATAGGACACAACGAAAAAAGGGTTACAGAATTAAAAAATGCTGTGCTTACTGAACCTACCAGGATGCCATCGCCAGGAGCTCTCTTAGTGAGTGGCATCTCCTCCAACCTTACATGGACCGGAATGGAAATTGTGGGTGGTGTCGGTGTGGTAGTCAAAATCCAAAAATAAGGGATGGAAGCTGTTTAGGTGGTAGTTCTAGGAAGAAAACACTGTTTTAGGAGGGTGGGTACCGGAGATTTCCACTTAGTATCCCACCCCACTTAATAACCCACTGGGATATTACATGGACCCTTATTCCGCTTTATATCCCATGGGATATTATTTGGCGCAAATGTTTATGTCAAATTTGAAATAATTTTCTTTACACACGCATACTGTATCTATGATAAAACATTGTTCCGGTAAATATCCCATACCGTTTCCAGTTAGTATCCCATGGCTTCGTCCAGTTAATATCCCTGGGATATTAACTGGCGGCAAAGTTTACACTGAGAAACGTGATTTTCCGTGTTATATCCACTGGGATACTAAGTGGAAAACTCCGGTAGCTAGTCTGGGGTCCGGCGAGCTCAAGTTGGGGTGGGTAGCCCCCAAACCTCCCGGCCATCCTGTGATCGGTCCCCCGCCTGCATTGTGGCGGTAATTAATTCCAGATCCAGCGGGTCCAGACTGGGGGCATCGTCCTCTCTCTTACGGCACCACCACAGTACTTAAACCCCGGTTCTGAGGCTTGATGAAATCTGGAAGAAAGATAACAGTAACACAGAGAACTCAAAACTGACCACAAAAATTCTATTCTGATTTTCTTACGACAGCTGAGAGCCCGCGTGACCTTTAGCTCATCATGTGCGTTCAACATCATCACCTACACGTCGGACCTTGATGCAAACATAAAAATTTCTTCAAGTAGGAGCGTAGTTGGTCAGAGGGATATCACTTCGAAAGGGCTAGTGGAGATCATACATGTACTAGGGGGTTTGGGGGTTACCGCCCTGCTGGAAAGGCCAAACCCCCTCACCCCGAAACAGGTTACGGGACCCCCGCCCGACCCAAAAATACAAGTACTAAAGTCCATGCCAAAATGATTGGCGGTGGCGGAAAAAAGCGATTTTCTCAAAAACTCAAAAACTGGTCAAATGGGCCATTTTTGGGAATTTCAGTCAACTTTGATCGGCCATAACACTGCAACCTTTTGAGCTAGAACAGTAATCAAAGTATTATTAGAGTCGTTGAAGACTCTAGAATCGATTTATGTGCTTATCTTATCATCCCATGCATGAAGGAAGCTGATTTTAGCTGTTGCGCAAATTAGTGTTCAGAGCGAAACTTGCGCAGATTAGGATATACCCATACATGTACTAGGGGGGGTTTGGGGGGGGGTTACCCCCCCTGCTGGAAAGGCCAAACCCCCCCTCACCCCCCCCACCCCCGAGACAGGTTAAGGGACCCCTCCCCCCGACCAAAAAATACAAGTCGTGGTAGTGGCTCCAGTATTAACAAACTGGGTCAGAAATCACTAATTTTTAGCCTAAAATTCACTTGAAAAGCCTTTGGAAACCGAATTTGGCGTTTCCACTGCTGATATTGAAGAAAAATCGGTGTTTTTGGAAGCTCTTTTTGTCATTTTTTGCTTGTTTTTAGCTTTAAAACGCTATATGGCAGCTTAAAATAGCGATTTTTAGCGTCCTTTTTGAAAAAAACGTGCTAAAAACGCATTTCTAGGCGTTTTGGAGCTTTTTGAAATTTGGGACCCCCCACCTGGGCGAAACCCCCCCCTCGACCCCCCACCTGAGGAAAACCCCCCCCCCCCTACCCCCCTCCCCCCAGGTCGGCCCGGAGCTGTTACATGTATGGATATACCTTGAGCAAGAACTTGCTTCTCTATAACGTTAGATATGAGGCTGGAGTCACTTGATGGCGTAAGCATTAATCAGTGTTCTTTTAACAAGCAAAGATGTCAAAGACAGATTGCAAAATTATCATACCAAAAAGGGGGTGCTCGAAAGTTAGGTTTGCAGTAACCTGACGGTGTTCTAGGTGACAGAAATGAATTCAGCATCTAAAATTACCCCAGGAGTTACATTTTGAGCAACATCTGAAGAGACTCACAGTAGCTGCTCCAATCAGATAAAATTTTGCAAAAAACAATTAAAATGAAAATAACTGGAAAACGCGACTACATAGCGCCAAACGGACTGCAAAAATGGGTTCTATGGACCAAAATTAAGTTTGACTCGTGAATATGAGCCGGTTTTGAGGCCGTTTATACCGTTTGGGTCAAATTTTAAAAATGCTGGGCAAATTTGCATAGTAAAACGGATCGCAGACAATTTTTTTACTCGTACACCCTTCCGAAAAACGCGTTTTTCCCGAAAAATAATTCGAGAATCCCCAAACATGTATATATCAGCGGACTCGCAATTACACGAAGAACAATAATCTGGAGTCAGCTTGTCGATTTGACTCTTCTATAAAAACTTGATTTTGCCGAAAATTGGTTTTTTTCTGAAAAACACATACAAAACTGAGTGGAACCTTTGATTTGACGTTCGCATCTTGTAGCACTTGTAATTTGCTATCGATTGATATAAAAAAGTTAGAGGTCTTAAAGAAAGTTTTTGAGAAAATCGCATTTTTCCGCCACCGCCAATCATTTTGGCATGATTTTGGCGTAGTGACTCCAGTACTAACAAACTGGCTCTGAAATCACTAATTTTTGGCCTAAACTTCGCTTGAAAAGGTTTTGGAAACCGAATTTGCCGTTTCCACTGCCGATATTTAAGAGAAATCGGGTTTTTGGAAGCCCTTTTTGTCAGTTTTGCATGTTTTTAGCTCTAAAATGCTATTTGACAGCTTAAAATAGCGATTTTTAGCGTTTTACTGAAAAAAACCGCATTTCCATGCGTTTTTGAGCTTTTTGAAATTTTGGACCCCCTCTGGGCGAAACCCCCTCAACCCCCACCTGAGGAAACCAACACCCATATCGGCCCGGAGCTGACATGTATGGTGGAGATATAAGCCGGGAAGATGGCAACCACTCGACTTTGTATTGTATTTGAATGTATACTTTATTAAAAAAAGCAATAAAATCAATTTGAATCACAAGATGAAAAGCCCGCTCAGCTTCAAACACCAAAATCAAACACATATACTGCATGCAGTAAAAATCTACAAAACTGATCACGAAACCGTAGTTAATAGACAATTGGTTCGTTGCCTAAATTATTTCTCTTCTTGAAATATCTAGCACCGATTTCATCTCCGATTTCCACTATGGCTTCCAATGCCTGAAACAGGTACTCTAACCAGTGGAATTACCGCACACAACATTTAAATGAATTCCACAGTAAGTACAGTGGCCCAAACAACTAAGTGAGAAATGTTGGTGGTAGTAGGCCACCGACTTAGCGTGCGCATTCTTCAGTAGGGTCCGACCGGATATCCGGATCCGGCCGGATATGGCCATATGCCGGATATCAGTCACCATACATGTAACAGGTCATCCGCCGATGGGGGGAGGGGGGGTTGGGGGGTCTGGCGCCGGCCGGGGGGGGTCTGAGCCAGAATTTCGGGGGAGGGGGGTGGGCACTAAAAAACGCTCAAAAATCGAGAAAAATCGGAATTTTTGGGCTAAAAATCGCCAAAAATCGCTAATTTGGGCTGAAATACAGCTAAAAAGTGCTGTTTTGCAGGCGATTTTGGCAATTTTTGTGTGTGAAAGTGTAAAAAATTGCAAAAATTTGCTCGAAAATTTACTTGCCAGAAAAATCGGAGGGGGGGGGGCGGTGAAATCGTCTCGGGGGGGGGGGGGGGTCCCCACCCGGGGGGGGTCTGGCCTAAGTCGGGTGGGGGGCAGACCCCCCCCTGTTACATGTATGTCAGTCACAGATGAGAAAACGTGATTTTTTACGTATTTTGAACATAAATATTGCATTCGACCGAATGCTTGTTAGAAATTTCTTGAGGCGATTGTAATCCATGACCCCAGTAGTTCGTATAACCCTGATTTCTGTGCAAAGGATAACACCCTCATTCTGTGCAAAGGATAACAACACCGCAAAAACCCGATATTATCCAACCATAGTTAGAACTACAATTATTAGATGTTGTTTTGAATCAACTGTTATAGAACAAAGAAATGTATATATGTGGTTTATTGCATTCTAAAATTTTTAAGTTGATCAATGATATCCGGCATATCCGGATCCGGTAGAAATTTGTATCCGGTCGGGCCCTATTCTTCAGTATGCAAAAATTATAAAACTTAAAAAATCCTAGAGATCAGAAGTAATGTGACTGTGGCTAGGAAAGGTTAAAGTTCATACGGTGTCCAGCGTTTCCTTGGTGTGTCCGGAACTCAAGCAAAATCTGGCGCGTTCTGTTCCAATTGGGGTGGCAGGGAAGCCAACGATAACCACTCCAATCTTTCGTTTGAGCAGTTCCCGGCTGAAGTAGCTGAAAAAGAAGGCTTCAGGTTCAGACTCGAACCTACCTACATATACTTGGGGTTTACCCCTAGCTACGTAGAAAAGTCAAACCCTCTTACCTTTCCCACAGACAGTTTAGGGAGCCCCGGACCCAAAAATACAAGTACTAACAAACTGGCTCAGAACAGAAATCACTAATTTTCTAGGTTAAAATCTACATAAATGGTCTTTGTTAACTGATTTTGGCGTTTCCGCTTCTGATATTTAACACAAATCGGTGTTTTAGGTAGCTCTTTCCCGTCACCTTTTACTTGTCTTTAGCTCTCAAATGCTGTTTGTCAGCTAACATAGCATTCTTATTGAATAAAACGTGCTAAAAGCGCAGGCGTTTTGTTGGCTTTTTAAAATATAATACCACACCCGGGCAAAAACCCCCGGACCCGCTTATGACGGAAACCCTCCTCAGGCCGGCCCGGACCTGTTATGGAAGAGACAGACTGACCTGACTTTGCTGGGATAATAGAGCAGACAAGGCACAATGGGCGAGTCGACGTTGCCGTAGACCAGGAAGCCTGCCTGTTTAAGCCGCCGTCGAAAGTAGCGCGTGTTTCTGTGCAACATTCGAATCCTGCGAATACCTGAGGAGCAGAAGTAACCAATCAAACCCAAAACTTGGAAAGACTGCATTAATGGTACCTTCATTTTTAGAGCCGTCCTTTCCCATTAAAATTCTGGTAGCTGTGATTATTTGCATAGCAACTGGAGGCGAAATCGTAGGGCCATAGCAAGCTTGACCGCAGGTCCGCAAATGATCGATCAACTTCTGGAAGCAACTGAACTGAGCATTTTAATAAGATCAATTGTAGCACAGAGCATCAGGCAGAACTACGGACATAAACAGTCACAGTGAACCCTTCCTAACCGAATTACCTCTTCTAGCTAGCCCCCGATCGGGTCGGGACCCCTCCACGGCGCTCCGATTTTTTGGGAGCGCAACTTCTGTTGCAATGTTTTTTTACAAAATTTTTACCGCAGATAACCTGACATGACGTTACGTACATGACTAAACTAATCATACATGTACTAGGGGGGGTTTGGGGGGTTACCCCCCCTGCTGGAAAGGCCAAACCCCCCCCGCCCCCCCCCCCCCCCCCCCCCGAGACAGGTTAAGGGACCCCTCCCCCCGACCAAAAAATACAAGTACTAGTAGTGGCTCCAGTATTAGCAAACTGGGTCAGAAATCATTAATTTTTAGCCTAAAATTCACTTGAAAAGCCTTTGGAAACCGAATTTCGCGTTTCCACTGCTGATATTTAAGAAAAATCGGTGTTTTTGGAAGCTCTTTTTGTCATTTTTTGCTTGTTTTTAGCTTTAAAACGCTATTTGGCGGCTTAAAATAGCGATTTTTAGCGTCCTTACTGAAAAAAACGTGCTAAAAACGCATTTCTAGGCGTTTCGGAGCTTTTTGAAATTTGGGACCCCCCACCTGGGCGAAACCCCCCCCTCGACCCCCCACCTGAGGAAACCCCCCCCCTACCCCCCTCCCCCCAGGTCGGCCCGGAGCTGTTACATGTATGAAACTAATACAAGTGATTCAAAGGAACAAAGCATCTGGGATATGATAATGATAATGCACACGCAGGTTTGACTGTGTGTACGTACTGTACCTGTTTTCCAGCAATGTAGCCCCCGGCAGCACTGAAACTTTTAGTGAAAGTGCCCATCAGAATGTCCACATCATCTGGTTTACAACCCCAGTACTGCACCACACCTCTGCCTGTACGTCCAATTGATCCTGTAAGAAAACTTCTTAAACGCACAGGCACGAAGGGTGGTAGGCCATTTAGCCAAAGTCAATCGCTTTCAGGTTTTTGACATTTTTGTTTAATAATAGTCTATCTTCAGGTGGCTTACACAGATCTTAGAAACGCTTTTACTGTGCTTCTACCGAAAATTGTGTAAAAAATCCTGAGAGAGCAGTAGTTGACCCGAGGGAAACTAGCGGAACTCAGACTGCTATGGGTTAACGGCCATGTAATGTCTGGTCACTATCCTTACAAGGTACAACGGAAGTTGTAAAAATAAGAAAACGCACCAATACTGTGAGCCTCATCCAAGAACAAATAAGCTTTGAATTTCTTCTTCAGAGCCACAATGTCAGCCAGATGAGATATGGTGCCCTCCATACTGAACAGTCCCTCCGCTATTATCAAAATCTTCGTGTACGGCTGTTTGGTGACCGGGTCGCCTCTCATTGCATGCACCAGTTTCCGCTCCAGGTGATGGTAGAAGTTTTTGTGTGGTTGGTTGTTGTTGTGTTTTTTTGGTTTTTTTAATTTTTTTTTTTTTTTTTTTTTTTTTATGACTACCAACCCCCCTTATTGTGCTTGTATACTTATATTACGTGTTTCCGTTTGACAGCGCCGAAGCCCCGGCACGATCTTTACGTTAACTCTGAAGAAATAGGGCTAATATCAGGCGCAGCTTAGGCTGCCTCCTTGTCGACCGGAACGCTCTTGCTGTAGCTAACTTATCTTTCCTTTCAGTCACTTCTACGATGTTCTCCTTATTCAGCTGGAATTGTAACAGTCTTGCCCCTCACGTTGAAGAATTACGAAACCACCTCCACACGACCAAGCCCAGCATTGTTCACATTCAAGAATCCCGTCTACTGCCTCACCAAAGCCTGTCCTTTCCTGGCTACCGCGTCTTCCATGCCCCAAGAGCTCAAGGCACAGGCGGCGGCCTGACCACACTGGTTCGACGTCCTCTACAAGCTCAGACCTTGCCTTTTCAAAACCCTCTTGGTGATACCATCGAGCTCCTCCCCATTAAAGTTTATTTTGGCAAGCGATGTTTCACCTTCTGCAACATCTACAACCCATCACCAGCCAAAAATCCCCAGTTCGATCCAGCTCTCTTTGCGCAGTTCCCAACACCATGCATCCTCAGTGGCGACTTCAACTCTCTCCACCCTGATTGGAACCAAGGAGGCGTGTCACCAGAAAACGCACATGGCACAAAACTAGCTGACTGGCTCGCAAACACCTCTTTCCAAAACCTCCTCGATGAAGACGTTCTTCCTACTCTAACCCACCGAATCCATGGCACTCAGACTCGCCCTGACCTCATACTAGCTACTCTCCCCCAGACGATCACTTGGTCTCTGTCTGTAGGACCCACACTTGGCTCTGATCATGCCAGCCTCACTTGCACTTTCCATCTTCCACGATTCCACCATGCCAGCCTGCGAACCAAGAGCAGTTTCAACTTCCAAAAAGCAAATTGGAACCGGTTCAACCTCAGCTGTGAGGAAATTGATGAGTGGGACATCGAACATGCCAAGCTTCGAGACCTCCTACCCAAAATCACCAACCTAATTCATGCTGCAGCAACTGACAGCATCCCCAGAGGAAAGCAGAAGCATTACAAGCCCTTTTGGACTGCCCAGCTCACTTATCTGTGCAATCAGAGAGGCAAATTCTTACGCCGATTCCAGCAACACCCCACACAACTCAACCGCACCATCAAGAACCGCTGGAACGCCATTTGCCAGAGGAAGATCAAGACAGCCGCCCGTACCCACTGGCGCTCCCTCTGCTCCAAAGGCCTCTCCACGCGTCATGTCCAACGCATAGTCCGTCATCTTTTTGCTGGGAAAAACACTCTATTCACTCCCATCCTGCACAATCACAAGACTCTTGTCTACTGGCGTGCCCAAGCCACAGCCTTTGCCAAGTTCTACCAGCACACGGATCTGATCCAAAAGTTCCGCGACCCTCCCACTGATGCTCAGCAACGTGCCCTTGTGCAACATCTCCGCAAAGACGTCAGTGCCATCAACAAAGACACCCCCAACAAACCATCTCACCTCTTCTTTGCCCCCTTCTCCCTCAACGAGCTGATCGCTGCCCAAACCGCCATCACCCTCCGACGCGCCCCTGGTGCCGATGGAATCTTGCCTGAATACCTGTCCCACCTGAAAGGACCAGGCCTCCAAGGCATCCTCAGACTTTTCAATCGACTCTGGCAGTACTGTCTTATGCCCAAAGACTGGAAGCGTGTGATAATTGTTCCCATTCTGAAACCCAACAAAGACCCAACCTTACTTTCCTCTTACCGCCCCATTGCCCTCGCCTCTCAGCTTGGAAAGTGGTTTGAAAGGCTCATTCATGGCCGCTTCCAGTACTGGCTCGAAACCCATCCCCGATTCAACCCCACACAAGCTGGGTTCCGACCCCACCACAACACCACAGACCAGCTCATCCGGCTCACCCAATCCATTGAAGCTGGATTCCAGAAGAAACATCACACGCTTGCTGTTTTCCTTGACTTCAGTCAGGCCTTTGACTCTGTCTGGCATGATGGCCTCATTGCCAAACTCCACGACCTTGGAGTCCATGGGAAAATGTTCATATGGATAACTGACTTTCTTCAGTCTCGCTCCCTCCAAGTCAAGGTCAACAACACCTATTCCCGCCCTTATCCCTCTACCATCGGCGTGCCCCAAGGCTGCATCTTCAGCCCCATTTTATTCTCAGCCTACCTAAATGACTTGGATCAAGCCCTACCACACAACATCTCCATTGGAAAATATGCTGATGATGTTGTCCTCTCTCTCACAGGTCCCAATCTCACCCGCCTTAGTGCTGAGATGAACCGCGCATTAACTGCACTCAGTGCCTGGCTCCACTGCTGGAAACTCAGCCTCAACGTCAACAAGTGCCAGGCCACTGTCTTCAGCCTCAGTCACCAAGACACCCTTGCTCGCTACCCAATCCAACTCCAATTTGAGAACCAAACTCTGCCCACCACTCCAACACCCATCTACCTTGGACTCACCCTTGACTCCAAGCTTACCTGGAAACACTACATCACCAAAACCGTCAGCAAAGCCATGCGGTGTCTCGCGATTCTGAAAAAACTCACAGGCACATCCTGGGGCCTCAAAGCTGCTGACATGACCCAACTATACAAATCCTACCTCCGGCCTGTACTCGAATATGGAGCTGAAGTATGGCACCCTTCTGCACGTGCAACTGTCTCCCACCAGATCGACCGAGTTCAAGGCAAGGCTCTCCGCTTAGCCCATGCGGTACCCGCCCACACGAGTCAAGCAGCCCTAGAAATCGAGAGCAACATACCACCTCTCTCCCTCCGCAGACATGCCAAAGTAGTTGGGAAATACGAACAAACCCTCCGCAAATCTGATTCTCAAACGCCACATTGTTGACTACCAAGCCATCCCAGAGAGGAAACGCCACCGACTCCAACGTTCAAACTTTGTCGAATATGCCTCTCACTTCACTGCTGATATCCCCCGCCCATCTCACACTCCCACTCCACCTCTCCCCATTCACCCTTTACAGCTAGATGCTACTGACCTGGCCTTCTGGCTCCTCCACAGCGAACCATTTGACCCATCTATCTCCTTCCCTCAAACTGAATGGATCCACGTCTACACAGATGCCTCTCTACATCCCAGTTCCCAACAGGCTGGGATTGGCTGCAATATCCAAAGTGCCAACCTTCCTGACTCTTCCCACACTGAACCCGCTGATGGTCTTTGGAGCACCACCGACCTGGAACTGAAGGCCATTCATCGTGGACTCACCCTCAGCCACCAGACTCTCCAATCACAACACGTCCACAAAATTGCACTCCTGACTGACAGCCTGAGTGCCCTCCACTGCCTCCGAACTGCTTACAATAGCCTCCGTTCACAGACTGACCTCATCTACTCCATCCAAATAACCATCCAAGACCTCACGCAACTTTGCAAACGGCTGTTTAACCAGCCACTCTCACTCACCTTCAAATGGGTCCCTGGACATACTGGCATCGCTGGCAATGAAATCGCCGACCGCCTTGCCCATCAATCCTCAAGAGCTCCCCCTTACAAATCCCCCCTTCCTTATCACATCCTACAAAGATGGCACCACCACTTGGATACAACAATGGGCCCGTTCCACCCAGGCCCGGCCATACTACCACCACCGCCCTGCACCCATTAAAACTGACCCGATCAACCAACTTCCTCGCTGGGAACACTGCGCCATCCTCCTGTTGCGCCTCCACCAGTTTCCCACTGCCCAATGGCTCAACCGCATCGGCCAACAAGCCAATCCAAATTGCAGCTGTGGTCATATTGAAACCGTGGCTCATCTGCTTCTCCATCCACTGCCCAACCACCACCCAGCAGCGTGCTACCCTCTGGAATCCACCCTCCCGCACCCTCCATCAAGCTCTATATGGCACCCTCCATGATCTTCAACTAACGCTCCAATTCCTCAAAGCCTGCCAGCGGCTACAGTAGCAGTATTTCCGGTCGTCGGGAGTCACCGAAAAAGATCGCAGTAAGCTGATCTAAAGGTGAGCCATTTGCACATAAACCATAAACCATAAACATTTTTCGAGATGGGTGTTCAAAAAGCCTAACAATACTAAATGCAAGACCTTGCCAATGATCGAAGGAATGTTCATTGTGTTTGTACCGAAGCCCATCGGATAACAAAGTGCAGCTTCAGTTCCCAGAAATTCGGCGATGGTTTGTTCCAGCTGTCGGTGGATTTTACTATTGCCTAAAAGAAATGGACTACTAGGCAGCAGCAGAAGCAATCATAAGCAAAATACCGTATTCGGTAATCGAACTGCAAGCACCAATGCCGTACTGGTCGATGGCTTTAACTGCCGAATCCGTACAGGGACCAGAATTCTGGGCGAAACCCAAGTAATTGTATGAACCCATGTTCAAGATCTTGCTTTTTGTGCCTGTGTATCTGCAACAATTAATGAGAGTACAGTTTCTAAGCCAACTAACATACGGCGGCGAAGACAAACAAGGATCTGTTCTGTACTTGATGTTCCAAAAGGACAGGGTGATTTTTGGAAAGAAGAATAAAAGAAACTGACTGGAATGTCCAACAATAGTCGTTGGTCACGCGATCTTTGATCCACATTTCCGTGCCGGGAACCGAGCAGACAGATCGCGAGAAACAGTCTCGGAGTCTGCGGAAGATGTGCTTGATAAAGAGGGAATCGAACTTCTTGTACAACGGAACGAAATCCTGCAAAACACTTCTTTCAGAGCCTCTACCATACATGTAACAGGTCATCCGCCGATGGGGGAGGGGGGGTGGGGGGTCTGTCGCCGGCCGGGGAGGGGTATGAGGCAAAATTTTGGGGGAGGGGGGGTGGGCACTAAAAAACGCTCAAAATCGAGAAAAATCGCAATTTTTTGGCTAAAAATTGCCAAAAATCGTTAATTTGGGCTGAAATACAGCTAAAAAGTGGTGTTTTGCAGGCGATTTTGGCAATTTTTATGTGTGGAAGTGTAAAAAATTGCAAAAATTTGCTCGAAAATTTACTTGCCAGAAAATCGGAGGGGGGTCGGTGAAATCGTCTCGGGGGGGGGGGGGGTGGGGGGGTCCCCCCATCTGGGGGGTCTGGCCTAAGTCGGGTGGGGGGCAGACCCCCCAGACCCCCCTGTTACATGTATGGCCTCTACGAACGACACTTGGCGCCCTCTGCAAGAAGATACTCACTAGCGTGTCTCCAAATCATACATTTTGTCTACGGTGTAAGCAATTTCTGTTTGCCTATGACCCCAATATTACAGACGCAAACATACAGTACCCAGTAAAGGCGGCAACGCATGGCGTACACAATTTTTGGTGCGAGAAATTAGCCAGGCAATTTAAAATAAAAGACAGCGTGATTTGGAAGGGAATAACAATCAGGCACTTAACACCATATACAGTATAGATAAAAAATGTCCCATCGCTTTTTCGGCCTTCACTAAAACGTTTCGTTCTCAGTGACTTCTTTACTGATTTGGCTCAAATTTTCAGCAAAAATTAACATGGTTGGCAAAATATTCTGCAAGTTTAGTGCCAAAATTCCGACTCATACTGGTTTTATGACCCGAAAACTAGGAATGAGGGTGGTCCACGCAAATTTTTTTTTTTCCGTAATACAAGGAGTACAGGTCTGAAACTTACAGGAATGATTGGTGTTACTATTGGGCATAACATACTAAGCTGCATACATGTAACAGCTCCGGGCCGACCTGGGGGGAGGGGGGTAGGGGGGGTCTTTTTCCTCAGGTGGGGGGTCGAGGGGGGGGTTTCGCCCAGGTTGGGGGTCCCAAATTTCAAAAAGCTCCAAAACGCCTAGAAATTCGTTTTTAGCACGTTTTTTTCAGTAAGGACGCTAAAAATCGCTATTTTAAGCTGCCAAATAGCGTTTTAAAGCTAAAAACAAGCAAAAAATGACAAAAAGAGCTTCCAAAAACACCGATTTTTCTTAAATATCAGCAGTGGAAACGCCAAATTCTGTTTCCAAAGGCTTTTCAAGTGAATTTTAGGCTAAAAATTAGTGATTTCTGACCCAGTTTGTTAATACTGGAGCCACCACTAGTACTTGTATTTTTTGGTCGGAGGGGGGGTGGGGGGTGAGGGGGGGTTTGGCCTTTCCAGCAGGGGGGTAACCCCCCAAACCCCCCCTAGTACATGTATGCTAAGCTGGCAGCCCTGTAGCTCAAAGGGCACTAAAATTGGGGAATTTCAAAAACATGACTAAATATCACATTTCTTCGTAAAACCGGCAAAATGACGATTCTAAAGATTTTCCATTTTCAAAAAACGCTGCAGGGATGGTTCCTATGGTGTGGAACAGAGTTTAAATACCAGGTTCATTTATTTGTCGAACTTCCTGCTACAATCTGTGTTGATTAACAACAGATTCAGTGCTTTGATTGTAGAAGGTGCGGATTTCTTAACTATGGGATTTTCACTCATGTTATTTATCTATACTGTATATGGCAATGTTACCCAAATAAGGTAGGGTAGCAAAATGGCACTAGTACTCGGTCGGGCAAAGGGAGTGGAGGGGGCTCGAGGGTCTGACCACTCTCAGGATTACAAAATTCTACCTTCCCTCCATAAATGGGCCGGAAGAGCGATTAGGTGGGTTTTACCCTTTTCCTTTGTCGGACAACATCCCCTCGGCTGGCGATATCACCTACTGTACCCCCACGTCCCTCCCAGAGGAAGACAATTTTCACTTTTATAAAGCAAAATAGGCGATATTTTGGACTTTTTTCGGGGCGCACCCCATACCTCTAGACCCCCTCCGGATTTTTCCAGCCCATGTATGCTGCCCTCAGCCGAAATGCAAGCCCGTGTCTGCCGGTACTTAGGGCAGTGGAGGTACCATAAAATGGCATGTGGTGTGGTGCCACTTACAAATTTCATACTTATTTCAACGGTAGGACATTGAAAAGTACCTCGTGTACGCGTCTTATCGTGTTGTACTCTGTACAATAAATTGAAACAAACAAACAAACAAACAAACAAACAAACAAACAAACAAACAAACAAACAAACAAACAAATATTTGGTACCTCTACCCTAGATACCGGTACCATAGGGACCCCTCCTACGTATATGGTACCATGGCGTTAACTGTTTAATGGGTCCAACGTCAAAACCAACCCTGTGTTTCTCTGATTCTTGAGCAAGTACGTTTCTTTCTAGACCCATATGCAGCAACAAGTCCCTCAGATAGCCAAAAACGATTAGAATGGCCCAGTTAATGTGCACCATAAGCAGCGTGAGCAGGGGCGCCTTCTCGTAGTGGTAGGTTCTGTGTGGAATGTCCGAGTCCAACCCAGAATAAGGGTCTTGTTGCGGCTCCGAATCGCTCTCTTCCTCAGCACCGCCGTATCCGCTGGAGCTCGAGCTGTCCTGCGAGATGGAATCCGAATTTACGGCGTCGTATTCGGCCAACGAAGCCTCCTCCGCCTCCACCGGCACCCCCGCTTCGCTCTCCATTGTACTCTATCTACAGATACGCTGCACTATATGTATGTACAGTAGACGGTCCGTTAAAAACAACTGAGCACATTTTTACTGATGTAACTGTAAATCTTAACCGATTTGAATCAATCTTCTCTGAATGAAAGATGTATAAATTCTTGAGAGATTGTTTGAAATTTTTGATACTCTGCTTAGTTCCTGAGATACCTGCCTTAAAAGTCACAACAGAGATTTTGACAATGAGAATGAACAAGAGCGATTATCATTATTATTCCGTTGCAATTTATAATAAATATGTAAATTACACCTGCTTTAAAAAAAACGAATTGCTACTTGCTTAGGGCTTATGAACGAGGCGTTACTGGTTGGTTGCGTACCAGTATTTCTATGGGATTAGAAAAATATTCGACTAGAAGTACTAAAATTTCAGAAAAAGTTAAATGCCTCTAAATTTAGTGCAATACGAGTAGCAAATATAAAGCCAGGGGAATCTGGCTAAAATTGACTCCATAGCTAGCGCAATTAAAAAAATTCAATACAAAAGAGAGTATAAACATAAACAACTAACCTCCCATACCCTACAAAAAGAGGGTCACCTAGGCACACATAGACCTAATTCGTAGTACTACAAACTACTAACTACATATCGTCGCCACTATGGTAAAACGAGCCAAGTAACAAAATGGAAAAAATGGAGTTAAGTGCGAAAAACCATAGCTAAAGCACCTAAAAACGTTTTGGCGAAGGAACGAAGTCGAAATTCGCTCTGTGTCAGGAGATACAGCCATCTAACCAGAGGCATGTGCACGGACATCATCACGTGATCCTGGTAAAATGAGCCAAGTGCTTTGTGCTTTTCCTGTTAGCTGACTTAATTTAACACAACTGACACCATGCAGAATGTTTTGCACACCAATTATGTACTTGTATTTTAGGTAAAAAAATATTTAAACTGATATTGAAGCTAATTCACGAAAATGTAACAAATATAAAAGGCGATTTTCTCGATTTCCACTTTTTGTTTCTTGGCTCGTTTTACCATAGTGGCGACGATATTTTCGGCGAGTATGACGTCATCAAGACTACAAATTAACTGTATGACGTCATCAAGACTACAAATTAACTAAGACTACATATTATTTTGGCTGACTACAAATTGACTACAAACTACTTTTTCATAATTTGCGAATTTGTAGTCATTTTTCTTGGAAATTTTCCGAATTTTTTTATTTTAAATTTATATAAATTGAGTCCCCAATCGGCCTTTGAGCCGTCTTGAGCTTATGATAAGCTTACCAAATGCCAAGGACGAAACTATTCTTTATGTAGAATTTTAGAAATTTTATTGCATTATATTTATCTTTCATTTAAAAAAGGATTCATTCAAATCGGTTGCAATTTGCGGTTGCTACAGCGAAAAATCTGCTGGGTTGTTTTTTTGGCACACCCTGTATATCTCATTCTATTTTTGAAAAATACCAAATGTTCAGCATTGGAATTCTTATAAAACATTGAATTCCGTCTGTTTGCTTCCAGAAATATCTATTAGAAAAGGCGATTTTTTCACAGAAAAAACAACTAACAAGCTTCCCGTTATTATTTTTGGAAAGCATCTCTATGACTGATTGTTCAATTGGCAAAAATTTGCAGTAATATCGAATTTCTGACGTTTGCTAACTACAAATTGACTACAAACTAAGCCTACATATTTTTTTTAACCTGAATTTGACAACTACAAACTAAGACTACAAATTATTTTCGCGAAAAATTTTAACTACAAACTAAGACTACAAATTGAAATTCTCTGAAGAAACACAGTAGGTCTAGGCACACATAGTGCAACAAATAGTCCAATAGACGGACAGACAGTTTATAAAACTAAACGCAATAAGCAATCTTCAAATCATACATGTAACAGGTTGGGGGTCTGGCGCCGGCCAGGGGGTGTCAGCCCAAATTCTAGGCAAGGATTGGGTACTAAAGAACGATTAATAATAGCAATTTTGGGTTAAAAATCGCTAATTTGGGCTCAAATATAGCTAAAAAGTGCTGTTTTACAGGCGATTTTAGTGTCCGAAATACGTACTAAAAATTGCAAAAACTACTTGCCAGAAAAATCGGAGGGTAGTTCCGATTGGGGGGGCGGGCAACCCCCCACACCCTCCTGTTATATGGTAATGCTTCACTCCAACCGGTGAGTAATGATAAATATATCAAATTAATAAGACTACAGAATTTGCTTACTAGCCTCTTCTGACCAAAATTGGCGTGCTTTTCGAGATACAAGAAAATAACAACTTCGAAATTTATAGCTAAAAATGGACCCCGTTAAAAATCGTAAAGAATTCAATGCGCAAGTCAAGCTACACGAGCAGATAAGGACTTTGGACCGAACACAGAATTACAACAGGGAACAGACATGCGCTGTAGCAAGCAGAAACTTGATAAACCTGAGCACACAACCCAACCGGTTGAGAAAACACGTGAAAAGGCGGCGATATTACACTGAACCACTGAGACAGTTTCAGACAAGATCAGGCCACTGCCAGGAGATTGTAAGATTTATTCTAACTTATAATTAACCAATCCTTTCATTATTACATAAAACCTTGTTGACGTTATGCCTGCGTTTCATGTTGCTGTATTCACCTTTTAAATCGACATGTTTTGCGATCAGCTTGAAAACGTGACCAAGCATAACTCAACAGGCTCGTTTATCAAGCTAAACAGGCCACAAAAGACCGCTTCGGCAATAACCCGAATGCAAGAGAGTTTAGGACAGATACGAACTAGCATAAGAAGAAGGGTAATTAATCAGATTGCAACGAAGAAGAAGAAGAAGAAGACCATTCAGAATTAATTAATAGCCCTGACTGTTCGACAAAAGCCCAACGAAAGCAACCCATAAGAAGAGCGCAATTCACAGACAACAATGCGACTAATCTCTCAGTCTTTGTCTTTGTTAGCAACGGCACCCTAATCAACCGATCGATTAACCATTAGAGGGCAGATTTGGCACGTCTCCCACCAACTCTTCCAAACTTCTCTTCCGATTCTTGGCGTACTTGGACCAGGTTATGTCGCCAACCTCGCTTATTGCTTCCAGCGCCTAAAACAAATATAGATTCAGTAAAATCGGTACCAAACCAATCAGTTAAATAAACATTCATGTAACAAGGGGGGTGGTGGGTTGCCCCGAAGCCGAACTCCCAGAAATTTTCAGCTACATCTGAGCCCATACTAACCAGCACATTTTTAGTAATTTGCAAGTTTTAGTAATGTGGAACCGAATAGAAACGAGCCTGAAAAGCCTGTTTAAAATTTGGTAACCTCAAGTGCGCAACACTTGAGAGGATACACAGTTACTATTTACTGTCTTAAAGGTTTATTACAGGTTTATTACAACGCACATGAACACCGGACAGACCAGTAAAGAACCCATAAAGGGCCACATGCGAGGCAATCACCGGGGACGAACCCCTACTATGTGTCTAACGCTGGGTGCATGGCAGGCAGAGTTGCTACCAGTACACCACAGACGCAGACAACGCAGACTGTCTTGAGTTATTTGGATCTGGTTAGGAGAGCGATTTCTCTTTCGAAAGGACCCTTACTTCAAGGCTTGGTTTCAAACAAACGCTTTTTTATACGCTACGCTTTTACAAAAAAGCGATTTTCCGATTTCGGTGAATTGACCGGGAATCTGTTAGTTGTATTGTTTAGATGCGAAGACTATTTTTACGCTATCCAGCAGTAAGCGGTATAGACATAAAGCACGTACGTAGTCCAGATGTTCCTTGGTGTGCTGGGCGCTCATACAAAATCTGGCTCTGCACTGCGTGAGTGGGGTAGCCGGAAAGCCAACCACAACCGCTCCAATACTCCGGTAGAGCAACTGACGGGTGAACTCACTGAAGCCACAGCCTGCTACCTCTCAGTCAGTCAGTGTGGAGTAGAGGAGTAGAGATGAGACAATATCAGAAAACCTAATACCCTATATTGAAGACCCCAATACATACATGGGTCGGGGGGTAAGGGGGGTATACCCCTCCCCCTCGGCCGGCCATACCCCCCTCGGCCGGCCATACCACCCCCTCGGCCACCAACCCCCCCTCCCGGAGGGAGGAAAATTTCACTTATTTAAGGCAAAATAGGCGTTTTTTGGCCGGGAACCCCCCCCCCCCCCCCCGAGGTCTCAACCCCCCACCCCCCTCCGGATTTTTCCGGCCCATGTATGCCAATACTCAATTATTCGTATAATGTTTGGCCTGCAAAAGTGAATCAACACGTTAATATGGAAAAATCCAAGCTAAAAGAGGTAAACTTTAAGTGTATTGCCGTTCCGATGACAAGACAAGCTAATACTTTTCTGCTGGTCGATTTCATTGTGAGACAAAACACAAAACCATCTTTTCGTACGCATTCTTCCTTATTTTCATAAAAATACAGAAATCAGAAAATCAAATCAATTTTCACAGATCCACAATCATCATAATTTTCACAGTCATGCACTTAACGCCGTTTATGGTACTGGCACCATATGGAACCGGTACATAGACTAGCGGCAACATATGGTGTCGGGTGTTGCTACTAGCCTAGCGGGTAACGGTACGGTACCATAAACAGCGTTAAGTGCCTGACTGTATCAGGAATCCCATCTGTAATCAAAGTCATCTGGACTTATTTTATTCAACAAAAATCCTCACAACGCCTTCAAAATCTTGAAAATAAATGTAGTAAAAAATTATAGCGTGTTGGGGGTAAAAACCAAATACCCAATATCGGAAAACGCACCAATCAACCGAGTACGCAGTGTATTGTTTCATCTCTAGTGTGGGTGGAGCAGAGTAAACGTACGCAATCTTGGTGGGGAAGTAGAGTAAGAGAGGAACGACCGGCGAGTCGTCGTTGCCGTAAAGCAGAAATCCCATCTCCTTCAGCTTCTGTCGGAAGTAGTGAGTATTGTTCAACAGCTGCTGAATGCGACGTTGGCCTAAACTCTACTCCTCCGTACTACACCACACCTTACATGTCACACCTACATCAACTACATATGGTCGGTCCGACTGCCCGAATTGGAACCACGACAATTTTTCTACCCGCTATTTATCTGGGGACGCAACTTTTTGGGCCAATAATTTTTGTAATATTTTTACAATTTGAGACACAAAATTTGCCGGTAAAACAGCGATTTTTAGCTGTATTTCAGTGAGCTTAGATTTAGAGATGTTCCATGGAAAATTTCCAATGGAAAAAAAGGAAATTTTCCTAGGGGGTCGGAAAAAAATGGAAAAAAAGGAAAAATATTCATTACTGCTTTTTAATGAACCTGACGCGTTTAGCGCTCTTAATGCGATCAAAGAAATGTGAATCAGGTCTATTTCTAGTTGCATTTCCGTATTAGGTTCAGTTTGTTCGGCAAGCTCTCACTTTTGTTCCTGATTGGCCTACATAAAGCACAACGTGCCTTTGCTTAAGCGAGCGAGAAGTGGTGCCTCTAGAATGAAGCAAACCCCTAGGCCTAGAGAAGAAGATAGTGAAAAATGTGTCGACACTGTTGAGAACACCGATTCAGACGTTGACATTTCCCTTGATGACAGTTTATAATCTGCTTCCGATCTCGATACATAGGCTGTTGTTGCGTTGTTAGCTTCCGATACATTACATGTTTTCAGTCATTTGTCCGTTGAACTCTCTTGTCTGGTCTGAATCAGTGTGGTGCATTTTGAAAATTTGAAACTAGGTAAAGTAATACTAGGTAAAGTTCTCAGCTAAGAAACTAGGTAAAGTAATACTAGGTAAAGCCTAGAAAAACTAGGTAATACTAGGTAAACCTAAAACGCTCAAAATATAGTAAAAATATTATTTTTGGTTCAATAGAACAATGATGAAGTTAGTGGAGTTAAAATTTACGAAATTTGACACATTTCAAGTAAATATTTGTATTTTATTGATCAAATAAGTCAGAAATTCATTCTCTGGGCCACTGTAATTGTGGGAAAGCCGGAAATTTGAAGGTTTGCTGACTGAAAAAGCCACCTAAAACTGAAAATATCAAACCAGGTAAACTTCTTCTACCTAGAAGTACCTAGTTATGTGGATTTAAAACTAGGTAAAGTAAAACTAGGTAAAATAGAGTAACCAGCAACTAGGTAAAGTAAATCTACTGTAGGTACTTTTCCCGAATATTAACTAGGTAATACTAGGTATACCTAGTTGCCTAGTTACCTAGGTAATAAGTGCACCACACTGGTCTGAATTAAACTCTATCTGTTGTTAAAAATATTATAATGCATAGAAAAGACAAAAAAGCTGTCTAGAATTATCTAGGACCTGCAAGGAGCCCATTTCTGGCGTTTTCTCAAATTTTTAAAATTGGAAAAATATTATGGAAAATTTCCGGTAAATTTCTGGAAAATTTCCAGCGGACATTTTTTTCCGGAAAAGGAACATCTCTACTTAGATTAACATTTTCTAGCCGAAAACTATAGGATTGTAAGCGAATTTAGTACTACAGCCATCCCCGGCCGAAATTTGGCTGAGACACCTAAACCCCTCGGGGGCGGATGACCTGTTGCATTATACGAGACTGATATGTTACGTCAGTTTTTCTACCTAACGCATATGGGTAAGAAGGAGGTCTGGAATTTGCCCAAAGCGCTAGGATCAGAGACCTTTACCGAAAACCTCCACCCCGAAAATTTTTAAGAGAAGGAACTTTTAAGCAATTTTTTGAATTTTCTTGTAATTTCAGACCACCTCATACCTAGGTACCATTCACAGTAAATTGAGGCTATATAAATAAAGTGTGAGTGTACCTTCGTTAGTGCCATCCTTTCCCATAATAATCTGCATACTGCGCAACGTCTGCAAGACCAAAGGTGGCGACATGGAAGCCGCATAGCACGCATGACTACTGGCCCGAAGGAAGTCGATAAGGCGCTAAACCAACAGTCAATCAGGAGGTTGTTTTGGCTGAATGTCTCTCATTAATTGGGATGCAGGCAAATTTGGGGGTTACCCTGTAGCTAGAAAGGCCGAACCCCTTTACCCCCAAGACAGTTTAGGGACCCCGACCCAAAAATACTAGTAGTAGCGGCTCCAGTACTAATAAACTGGCTCAGGAATCACCAATTTTTAGCTTAAAATTGCTTGAAAAGCCTTTGAAAACCGAATTTGGCGTTTCCGCTGCAGATATTTAAGAGAAATCGGTAAGCCATTTTTATAGTTTTTTGTTTGTATTTAGCTCTAAAATACTATTCGGTAGCTTGAAATAGCGATTTGTACCCTCGTTACTAAAAACACGCTAAAACGCTTTTCCAGGCGTTTTGGAGCTATTTTAAATTTTGGACCCACCTCTTGGCGAAACCCCCTCCCCCACGCTGGCCCGGACTTGTTGCATACATGGACACGACTCTTGACGGTTAAACGCAGTCGTTAACGCGTGTTAAGGGTCGCGTTAACCGCGTCTTTTAATGGTAAGCACGATCACGTTCTGCTTTCTTCGAACGCGCCGTAAGGATCGCATTTAACCGGTATCAAGCTTTCTTTTCTGCGATTCATGATTATTTTGCAAATATAACATAAATTAAAAAGTTTATAAATTAAATAATTAAAAAAATTATTAAAATTAAAGAACATATAAATCAAATAAGCAAAAGGTTTCATACCTTACTACCGGCTACGTACCCGCCAGCGCCGGCAAAACTCTTAGTGAAGGTTCCCATCATAATATCGATGTCGCGAGGGTCGCAGCCCCAGTATTCGGTCACTCCTCTGCCCGTCTGACCGACACAGCCTAGAAAAATGACCGCTACACATGGACAGTCTAGATAGAGCTTAATCCATCACACGTAGCGTCTCCTATTCTCCGTAGTACTTCATCATTCGACACCATCGCAACCAAACACCCAAATCAACCTTTGCTGACACAGGAAATCGTTGTAACGTGTCACAACCTATGCACACCGGTATCAGCTGATTTACTACATACTCAAACCAATACTTAACCCACCCGTCTAGTCTCTATAGGAGTAACGGACCGATTTTGTCATCCGTGTTTGGCATACTGATTGTCTATATTTAAATCTGAGTAAAGGCCTTACTTTTAAATATTTAAACAACTTGGTCATCAAATTTAGGCTTTCTACCTAGCGCCGAGATAAAAGCCATAGTTGCTTCCGACCCATACATGGGTCGGAGAACAAAGCCACTTGCTCACTGACACTACAACATTGGTTGTCCATAGCCTTCCCTAAAATGTGCAATTTTTCGACTTCTTTGGGATCCCTTATGTTCCGACCAGATCGATACCGATAATTTGATTGAATCAATAACGACATTGCTAAATTGGCCTAAAAGGCTGTGTAAGCTTGCAATTCTCAGTCCGGCATTTACAATGGGAAATCCCAAATCAACAGAAAGCGAACCTAAACTAACCGTTTCTATACTTCTAAATTAGGAAAATCCAGTTAAAACTGAATCAAGCAGCACGGCTGCATTTCAGAAATTATACGGTTTACGGAAACCACATTGCAAAAAGCTGCCATGCCAGCTGGCAAAAGCAGAGCGCCTACAAGAACTAAAAGAGACACGTACCAACGCTGTGGGCCTCGTCCAAGAACAGGTAGGCCTTGTACTTTTTCTTGAGCGCAATAACGTCCGGCAAGTGGATGATGGTGCCTTCCATGCTGTAGACGCCCTCCACTATTATCAAAATCTTGCGGTATGGTCTTCTGGTGCTCGGATTGCCGTGCACGATCCCGTGACGCAACTTCCGCTCCAGATCCTTCATGTCTAAAACTCAGACAGAAACCATCAATATTACCATAAGTTTGGTACTGACCGTTGTGCTTGAAAGTGCGAATGATGGCGCCGGAAATTTTGCATCCAAGACAGAGAGAGGCGTGATTGAGTTCGTCGGAGAGCACCAAGCAGTTCTGGAGAAAAGACAACTTAGTTGAGAGTCGAAACTGCAGCAAACAAAAGACCCACCTTTCCTACGAGCGCTGGAAGGTTCATCGAGTTGGTGCCGAAGCCCATCGGAAAACAAATCGCGTCCTCCACACCCAGGTACTCGGCCACCAGTTCCTCTAACTCCTTGTGAATCTTCATAGTACCTAAACTGACATACATAAACTACTACCCTAATCTAAACTCTGCGCAGACACTAACTTTTCTCTCTGCCCGCGCTCTTAATTTAAGCGTACGGTTATCACATTTTGCTATACAAATTCTTCCAGAAAAATCCTAAGCGGGTAGAGAGTCCATCTGAAATGGTACGTCAGGGCTGACGGGGTTCCTAGTCTGGTAAGTTGGGCTTGGTTTAAGCAGGAGGACGTTAAATTGAGAGTGACTATTGTAGTTTCCCGGATCGTTACACCAAAAATTCCGGATGTTGTCATTATTTTGAAACGGTGCAACTGGAGGGCACAAATCGTCTACAGATGAAGAAGAAACAGATCAACACATGACGGACAGAAGAAAGACGTGAACACAAATTTTATAAAACAGTCAGGCACTTAACGCCGGTCATGGTACCGACACCATATAAGGTGCCGGTACCATGTACCACTCAGTTCAAATTTCGTACCATACATGGTAACGGCACCATATGGTGTCGGTACAATAAACGGCGTTAAGTGCCTGACGGTAAAATGTTGGTGTCAAGCATACATGGGCCGGAAAAATCCGGAGGGGGGTAGGGGGTTGGAGACCTCGGGGGGGGGGGGGGGGCCCCCAAAAAAGGCCAAAAAACGCCTATTTTGCCTTAAATAAGTGAAAATTTCCTCCCTCAGGGAGGGGGGAGGGGTATGGCCGGCCGAGCGGGAGGGGTATACCCCTTACCCCCGGCCCATGTATAGTGTCAAGTGTCGGCTGTATAGGAGCGGAGAGAAGAGTTACCGTAAGAATGAGCGTTGGTGGCAGTTCCGACCCCGTAGTCGTCGATGGCAGTGGTGGCGGCGAGCGCACAAGGACCGTCTGTTTCGGCGAAGCCCAAGTAATTGTAGGAACCCATATTTAGCACTTTGGTCTTGGTGCCGGTAAATCTACACAAATAAATAATGCACTGCCTCTGAGTAGTGGGTGCGGACGAAAAGAGCAAACTTGAAATTCCAGCAGTAATCGTCTGACACTCTGTCCTTCAGTTCGGTGACGGCACCGGGCACCGAGCAGATGGGACGGTTCCAGCAGTCCCGGATTCGCCTGTAGATGTTTCGCGTGTACATCGACTCAAAATCGCGGTACAACGGCACGAAACTCTAAACTTCACATTATAAAGGCTTAGGAAACAACAAATTTGAAACCCACAACTAGAGTGCGAACAATACCTAAAAAACCCAATACCCCAATACCAATACCTGAGACCCCCAATACCCCAATACTTGCGTAGCTGGGGCAAAAATTTCATTTCAGTGGACAGGTACATTCTAGTTCTGAACCCAAGTTTTTTGGCGCTGCAATTAAAATTTTTAAGAGGCTGGTTGGGCCACTGCCCAAGCAGGGCGAGAAAATTTTGAAAAATTTTAGCCTTTCAGAAAGCATTTAGAAACCGTTTAGGCGAAAAATTAGCAGAAATTAACAGTTTTTGTACTTAATATTTCGTAATTCAGTCGTGTTTCTTACTTCCGGTGATTTTTTCCTAACTCGGCCGAAATTGTGTGTACCACCGCGACCGCAATAGCCATGGGTACGGTGCTAGTACATTACAGTGACATTATTTTAGATAAGAACAGAGAAATTAATTACTGGTATAGCGTAGCGCTTAGAAAAGCATTACACTTTTTGGAAATTCTACTACGTTTAGTTGATTAGGCCGTCCATAAACGATGACATTCCAGAAGGGGAGGGGGTCGGCTGAAATGCGACGATAGACGACACACCAGGAGGCGGAGGGGTTAGCAAAGAATTCGCTTTTTTCGGAATTTTAGAGAACTTTGATTGTACAGGGTGTGTCAAAAAAAAACAACCCAGCAGATTTTTTGCTGTAGCAACCGCAAAACTCAACCGATTTGAATGAATCCTGCTTTAAATGAAAGATAAATAAATTCTTGAACGACTGGTGTAGCTTTTATTAAGATGCGTTGCTTAGTTCCTGAGATAATTGCTTTCAAAATCAAAACAGAGATTTTGGCAGTGCACAACAGAGATTTTAAAACAACCCAGCAGATTTTTTACTGTAGCAGCCGCAAATCTCAACCGATTTCAGTGAGTCCTATTTTATATGAAAGATAAATTAATTATTGAAAGTTTGGTGAAGCTTTTATTAAGATAGTCTGCTTAGTTCCTGAGATATTTGCACTCAAAGTCAAAACAGATTTTGGCTATGAACAAGAGCGATTTTTATTATTCTGTTGCACTTCATAATAAAACCGATTCCTACTGCTCAGGGCTAACGTAACGAGGTTTTTCTGGTGCCACACATGCTTGGTTACTTCATTTGTAAGTCTTGTTGCCCCTCAGCAGTAGGAATCCGTTTTGTTGTGAAGTGCAACGGAATCGCTCTTGTTCACTGCCAAAATCTCTGTTTTGAGTTTGAAGGAAAATATCTCAGGAACTAAGCATCGTATCTTAATAGGGCCTTCACCAGTCTTTCAAGAATTTATTTATTTTTCATTTAAAGAAGGATTCATTCAAATCGGTTGAGATTTGCGGTTGCTACAGCAAAAACTCTGCTGGGTTGTTTTTTTTGACACACCCTGTATTATTTTCAATTTAAGTACATTCTGTGAAAGGTTTCTACAATGCGAAAAAGCGTCCCAGAGTGGTTGTAGGGATTTATTCTATTGATTGCGCAGTATGCTAACAAGAAAACATGATAGTTCTGTGTGTACTGCACTTTTATCGGGAGGGGGTAAACCGAAAACGATGTCGCCTTAGGGGAGAGGATCCCCAAGAAACAACGCAAGGCGATTTTGGGGGAGGGGGCTCCGAAAAATCGGGATTTTGAATGACGTCGTTTATGGACGGCTCCTTAACGCCAAAACAGCTTACTAAACCGAATCATCGATCAGCTTTTTCGATTTTTTCAGATCAATTTTTCAGGTCAACATCGATTTTTCTCTACTTTTATTGTCCAATTTAGTATTGGGTATTGGGGGGTAAAAACCCCAATACCCAATACCTGGAAAACACCCCAATACACCCAATACCCAATACCAGTTCGCACTCTACCCACAACGGATCTGGAAGCTCGAAACAATTTTTGCACCCACTTATTTCAGTGAAGCCTTTTTACAAGTTCCAGGCAGTAAAAAGGAAAAGCAAAAATTGAGAGTCCCAGAAACAAAGTTAGAGTAATACTAGGTACTTTTCCTGGAAATTAACCAAGTAATACCTAGAGAAAAAGTGTACCACACTTGCTGAGCGTTTTCTGCAATTGTTTTACCCAACCAACTATAAGCAACAAAGGTGCGCACGAGTTGAAGGCCAAATCAAACCTTCTGTTTCTTTAGTTCCTGTGCATTTTTGTTGACCTCGAAGTGACAGGAGCGGAGGAACTCGCGAAAATAGCCATAGATGGCGAGCACAGCGTAGCACAAATAAACGCCGATGCAGGTGAGCAACGAGGGCTGTTCGTACTCTTCGTGAATCAGCAGTCTTCTATCCAGCTTTGGCGCGTCGCTCTGTTGCACTTGGGTTCCGATTTCGGTGAGAGGGGCCAGCGCAGGAGTGGCGGGTGGGGCGGGGCTGTCGGCCAAGAACTTGCTCATCATACCCGTTGCATCACTGGGATTTCGACTGTGAGATCGAGAGCTGGACGGCCAGTCGCTGGCGTAACCGCTGGAGGCATTGCTGGCCGCTCGCGAGTGCCCCGGCCGAGCCCCCGAACTCGACGCAGTACTGGGAGCCCGGGAGTGCGTGTACATGGAGCTGAGACTGGAACCGCGAGAGTGACCCGGCTTGAACTTGCTTGTGCCCGAGTCGGGGGCGCACGGAGAACTGTCCCTGAACATACAGTCGCTCTTAAAAAGGCTATAGACATGAGAGTTGTAAGGACCAAACATTCCCCGTTTCTAAACTTCAATTTCGACATTTTTATTATTTTTCTGTACATGGAATTTAGCAGAAATTGTAGGCGACGGAACCAAGGCTGCATTAGAAGCAACCAGAAATGCAGTTAGTTTTAAAAAAGAAGGGCTAAAAAGTGTTACCAAGAGACAGTCGATACTATAGCTGCGCAGTGTTGCTTACACAGCTTCCTGCGCTTCAAAGCCTATTTTCAGGCTTAGAGTAGGCATCAGAACTACACTGCTAATAAATATTTACTACACAACCCTTCTGCAAAACTTTCAACACATTACTTACTGAATAGAATAGAATAGTGCTGTTTATAGTACCCGGGTACTAATGGCACTCTACAAATTCTATTAGAAACTAACCAAAATATTTGAAGTTCTTTGGTTTACGACCTAATTGTACAATTGGTTCTTTACTTACATCAAAACCTCTATGATTGCATTATCTACTGTTTTTCTTCATACAACCAAGGTTTAGCACCGAAAATACTGTAATATTTTTTTGTATTGATAAATGAACTGCTCACTTCAAAATAAAAATCTGTCTCCATTTATTGTACCCGGGGTACTATAAACATCACTAAAAATAAAAGAAATTACTAATATTATATAATTTACTACACGGCAAACAAAATAAAAATTTTAGGAAATGGAATTTCCAAAAAGCTGTTTTTAAGAAAGGTTTTTTACAATAACCTAACATTATGCTAAACCAGACCCCTGCATCGCCCACTGCAAAGCCGATCTGTCTACCTTTCCCAACTATGTTTTGCGATGCGAATCATTTTTGGAGGTAGTTTTACTGGTTTTGTGGCACAATTGCGGACACTGCTTTCAATTTCATTTCATCAAAAAAAGCATTAAAAGCGTTTCATCAAAAATAGGATTTTAACTGGCTGTGAGCGAGCTTTTTGTATTGAACTTTGTCACTGTTTGTTAGTGTGCTCTCCCAGTAAAATCTCTTCAGTATGTAACATTTTGGGTAACAGATCTAGGTTAATTCCACCACACCATTAATTAAAGAGCAAACTGCATTTAATGTGTACCTGTTGTTGAGGGCAGCGGAAGGCAGCATGATTTGAGCGATAAACAGACAGTCAACAAAAGACCAGAATCATCCGACTTCTTATCGACAGCAACAAATGATGATTCAGCTGCACTTCACATGCACTTTACTACACAACAGCCAATGACGACCGGCTGAAAATAACCTGTCGTCTGTCTGACTAGAAGTCCTCTTCTTGTATGCAATAGATAGATATGATGCATTAAGTACACTTCTGTCTTCCTTTATCCGAACCAGCTAATTTGGTCCGGATTAACCAATTTTTCGGTTTGGTAGCTAGCTATATAGCTACCTCTCCATTATCAAAACCAAACATATTTTTTCTGCTCCCACTCGAACTGTAAAATCATTTAGAATATATTTGGTAACTAGCTTTTCAATCTTTTTAATTCTAATAAATAAAAATATTAGAATGAGATATAATTCTATCCCTTCTTTTTTGTTCGAAATCTGGATCTTTCACAGGGTTCGCTCGGTTTTTGCATAACAAAATCCTCTGACCTTTCCATGAATTTCCCTGACCTGAGTTGAAATTCCCTGAGCAACCAGCGCGAGAAAATCGTTAAAAAAATTGCTTTGTAAAACGCTTTTCGGCATTTATGGGGGTAAATTTCCAGCTTAAGTCGTAGTCGAAAGCCAAAGACCTATTTTCAAAAGGATGGTGTGTAAAGTCCTGACAGAAGCATTTGGCGGGAGATTTTCCACTCCACTGCTGTCAAAATTTTCCTCGGCTTTACCCAGATAACCTGACCTTTTTAAATTCCTGACTTTTTTCCATGACTCCCTGACTTCAGAATCAGATCCCGCACGAACCCTGTTTTACCTATCACTTTACAAACCATGTAAATTAATAAGTAGTAGATAATCTGCTAATCTAAGATAAGAGCCTATAACTTTCTTTGTAAAGTGAGTAGCATAGCACGGACGAAGCACAATAATAAATCTTCATTACTCTACCGATTCTTCCTCACCTCATTTTCATCGTCTGTCCAGCAAGAACATCTTTTCCTCCTTCCTCCTTTTCCTTCGACCCGAGCCGTTACCGACTCCGCTCCGCTACTCTTCTAGGCAAACCTACCTGACAGCAGCAGCAGACCAGCCAGACAAACGTGAATTGTTTTTGCTCCGGCGCAATCAAAGAAACTGTTCCGAGTAGACCCTAACACACGCATGTTGTTGGCGCGAAAACAAACACTAATATGGGAGTGAGTAAGTAAGCGGCGGTTACGGCTAATAATCAGCGGAAATCGGGAAAAATCATTTCAAAAACTAAGTTTGCAAAAATATATCTAAAATCTTTGCAGTCAGAAATTAGAGAAGTGAGAAAAGGTTGGCCCAAAAATTGCTTCCAGTGGGCGCCGCCGATACTACAGGGTCCGCCAAAAAAACAACACAGCAGCTGTTTCGCTGTAGCAACCGCAAATCTCAACCGATTTGAATGAATCCTTTTTAAATGAAAGATAAAGAAATTCTTAAAAGATTGCTGAAAATTTCATTAATGTACTCTGCTTAGTTCCTGAGATATTCGGTCTCCAAATCAAAACAGTGATTTTGGCAGTGAACAAGAAGAGCGATTTTCTATTATTCGACTGCACTTCGTAATAAAACGGATTCCTGCTACTGCTAAATGCTATTGGAGGCTTTACTGGTGACACAAAAATTCGGTTTACTTCAACAGTAAAGTGTCATTAGCCTCCAGCAGTAGGAATCTGCTTTATTATGAAATGCAACGGAATCGCTCTTGTTCTTTGCCAAAATCTGTTGCGACTTTGAGGGCAAATATCTCAAGAACTAAGCAGTGAATCTCAATAAAAATTGACCAATCTTTGAAGATTTATCAAATCTTTCTTTCAAAAGAGGATTCATTCAAATCGGTTGAGATTCATGGTTGCAAAACTAAAAAATTTGCCGGGTTGTTCTTTATCACTCTTGTTCATTGCCAAAATCTCTGTTTTGACTTTGAGGACAAATATCTCAAGAGCTAAGCAGGCTATCTTAGTAAGCGAATACATCAACCTTAATCCATAATTATTACTTATCTTTCATTTAAAAAAGGATTTATTCAAATCGGTTGAGATTTGCGGTTGTTACAGCAAAAAATCTGCTGGGTTGTTTTTTTGGCACACCCTGTAGTTATACCGTCTTGGCTAGGGGTCCCCATCTGGTGTTTTAGCCGGCAGGGAAGGGCAGACCCCCCTGACTCCCCTGGTGCTTAAAGGAAACCCAACCATGCATGCACGGAAACTTGCTGCTGGTAGCAAACTCAAAAAGTGTTGTTACCTATCCAATTTAACGTTTCTTTCTGAATGTCTTTCAGACTTTCAAAAGCAAATGCTTTTAGAAATCAATGATCAGGCCTAAAACCACATGCACACTTTTGTACAAATCGAGAAACTGTACTGCTGTAGTGATGTTTGCTAGCTACCCGCATACTGTACGCCTCTTAGTAGTGAGAAAGGAGAGGTATCCGCAACAATGCAGGTAACAGAAACAGGTAACCCGACTAAGGGGGATTTTTGGGGTCCGAGGCCAAATTCGGGAAGGGCATTGTATAACAAACGTTCAAAAATCGCAGAGTCGCAATTCTTTGGTAAAAATCGTAAAATTGGGATTTGCAGCGCTGGTTAAAAGCATTGCTAAAAGCGCTGGTTTTGTACATAATTTTCGTGTGTGAGATTCTAACAACAAGTTCCAAAAAAATTACTGTAAAACTAACTTGGTGCTCGTTCATGAACGACGTCGTCCAAAAAATCCCTAATTTTTCGGACCACCTCCCCCCAAAATCGCCTTGCGTCGTTTCTGGGTACCCCCTCCCCTTAGATGACGTAGCTTCCCGTTTACCAAATCCCTTCCCGACAAAAATGCAGTACATGTACAAACTGTACTGTCATGTTTTCTTGCTGCCGTACGGCTAATATCAATCAATTGACTAACTACTGCACCTAACCGCTACTCCACTCTAGGAAGCTTTCCTGTGCGTAGAAACCTTTGCCATAATGGACTGGACATCAATTGAAAATAACAGAATAAAAGTTCCATAAAATTCTGAAAAAGCGATATTGTTTCTTGCTAACCCCTCCCCCTCCTGCTGTGTCGTAAAACGTCGAATTTAAGCCGACCCCCTCCCCTTCCAAAACGACGTCATTTATGGACGGCCCCTGGGCCGGAAAAGTCGGAGGGAGGAAAAAATTATCTCGGGAGACAGAGGGGGTGCCCGATCTGAGGGGTCTGGCAAGTCGGTGTGTAGGCCTGGGCAGACCGAAATACCATTCTTCTGTACACCTGTAGAAGTATCTATCTGCTTCTTCCAGTGGTTTATCAAGGATTTTGCATAAGCGAGAGAAAATTGAAAAAATCAACCGTCAAAAGCGCATTTGAACGCATTCTAATCATAAAAATAACAAAATTAAAACTGCTCTAATAGAAGTACATGTATGTATAATAGTCCACATGTATTTAATTAACTTGGATAGATTTTTTCATCTTACCTGTGCTGCTGGAGGAAGGAGCGCACCCATACACCCGCTCCCCAGGGTATGCTGAAGCTGCAGTGCCAAAGTGATTGAAAGAGACCTTGTGTTTTAAAGTTTTTGCTTCTGCCGATAAAAGCGCGTTGAAACTTCGATTTCCTATTATATTTAGTGCTTGAGAGTGTTTGCAAGAATGTACGTAGCAATCGACTGGTGCTAGGCGACTCAAGTGCCAGCACTCCAAGCTAATCCGGTCATTTCTGTTTGTTCTGTCCACTCGGATCGGAAATTACGGCCGCCGACCTTGCCAGGTTGTCTCTGTGGCAGAACGGCGATGGCATTACAGAAACTGTCCCGCCGGCCGGCGCAGGTGGGCCGTAGGCCGATGACAGATTCATAAACTCGTTTTCAACTGAAAACTTTACACTGAAACAAGGTTAAAACTGACTGTGCCGGGCGCGGGCTCGCGTCTCTCTATCGTTCGTTAGGCGGTTGCACGGTCAAACCCGATCATCTTAGTTTCTATTTATTAGGCTTATCCGGTTATCTGAAAGAGATGCCTTGGTACAACGTTGACGAAGCAGTAAGTTATTCTTACAATCAATTTTGGCCGTAACAGTGCTTCAAACCAAACTATTTTGCAAATAATGAGCACAGAACAGCTACTGCCTGCATTCATTTCATAAGTGGTACTTGTTTATACAACTTAGAGGAGAAGGTCGTTTGGCGTGACCCAAAGAACATATCTACTGCGTTGATCTGTCAGAAAAAGATCAAAATGGGTCAAGGTGACCCTCCACTTTCAACTGTAACAATAGCCTTCTAAAAACGCGCGCAATAGTCAGTTTCAAATGGTTCATTTATCCCAGAGACCGCGCTTTCGCTCTTTCAAACCAAAAAAGCCACAGACAGAGAGGATCTGTTTTTCGGTCAACGGTCCCCGCTAGGCGGCGTGCCAGATCGGACCGAGATACGTACGTTGTAAGTGGCCGGACAAGTCAAGTCAAGTGCAAGGTGCGCTGGCCGGCCAACCAGGCGGTCTGTCTGATTGACCCGTAGCCGTTTTCTGGGCCAGTCCACCCCTGTCCAGCCCTTTGTCCTTGAGTAGCACTTTTTGTGGCCTACATCCCGAGTCTGTGGCGTTTTCTGTCCAAATCTGGCTCTCTTTACGAGCGCTTGGCCAACTATAACTGGATGGTACAGCTGAAATCGAGCAGAAAAGTAAGCGACCGTTCGATTTTACGACATACTTTGTTTGCGCCAAGGCCGTATCGGTTGAAAAAAGAGCGTTCTCAATCAAGCTAATCGATAGAATAGGTAGGTTGCCGGGGCCTAATCAGCTTTTTGGAAAGAAAGCTCGGCTGTAGTTTGCGGTGAGAGAGCGGAGGCAATTGGGTTTGAAAGAAGCGCGAAACAAAGCCTAACTTAGTCGGTTCAATTAGTTGCGGAGTGACGGGCCAACTCCCCGCACGGCCTATCTGCAATCAAATCGGCTAGTCCTGCGGCTGGACGGCCGAGATGAATTAACAGCTGCCCACCCGAACTGATTTGCAAGGAAATTCTTGCTCGTTTCGTATTAATGCGCTTTTTCTATTCCGACTTGCTGCTCTGCAAGGCTCGGTCACCTTCCTCCATGGCCTCCTGTCACCGACAAAAACTCACATCTGCCACCAAAACTCTTTATACCATTGCTGAACCGTGCTACTGTATCGACTGCGTCTTGGTACGTTCTTTTAATCACCGTGATACTGTAAAAATGCGGCAAATTTGATAGTCTGGGAAATATTAGTATAATTTTCGCAGTAAATAGTGAGTGTTACTTTTCTTGACATCAGATTCTCAGTTTCTTCATACAAGTTCTGCCCAGTAGCGTACAAAGGGGTGTAGGGTTGGTACACCCCATCCCCTTTGTGGTGCAGGTAAAACGAAATTAAGCAAAATAAGAGAAACGAATGTATTATTACCCTTACCTATCTATTTTATGCCCAGAATGCGTTTTAAATGCGTTTTAAAGGCTAATTTTTCAATTTTCAATTTCTCGCCTTGGTTGGACAAAAACCCAATCAGGTCTATTCAAACGACTAAAACTGTTAAACTTTGTCAATTTTACGATCAGAATACCTTTCAAATGCGTTTTTAAAGGCTAATTTTACAAAAATTTTCACGCGCTGGCCGAACCAGGCACCTTCAAAATTTAAACCCCCTTTACAAAATCCTCGGTATGCCATGGTTCTGCCCCCTTCGATGCAGACTGTATTCAAATTTCAGCCAAAATATGCAAACCGCAATTTGCAAGCCTTTCGAAACAATTTTTCATTGTTAGGTTCGTCCGGAAGCTAAAAAACGTTAGCGGTTTACACGACCGGCGCGCACGTTAGCCTTTGCAACTTTCACTGCCTATCGAAAACCGCGAGCTGTCTAAATTTAAGACTATGAAGGCGTATTCGTACTCGGTGTCCAAATGTGTACGCGTTCATGTATAAGGGATGAACGCGTACACACGCGGCAGCTTCGTCTCCGCCGCCGACAAACCCCAACAGAACATTGCTCAATAAATTGAACAACTTTTTTGTTGGCGGTCTTTTGTTGAATATTCAGTAGTAGGAATGTCTAAATGATATTGTTTTGGCGCAAAACAACTAGAATAATTCAGGATAGTTTATGCGGTTCTATCAACATGAAGCAAATGTCGGTCCGGGGATGTGAGCTGTGTTTTTCCCGGTGTTTTTCCTAAGGGTCGGAAAAAACATAAATCGCGGAAAAAACTCAATCTAAAAATAGCTAATTTATGTCATTTCTCAGTTAAAAAACGGACTTTTGGATGTATAATAGGCTAGACTGGCTCTAAACTGTTAGAAAAACAACGGAAAACGCCAAATTTGGCAATTTAATACAAAAAGGCAAACCGCTGTAAGAAAATTTGCATATAGCGTTTATTGATGGAGCTTGTCAGGGACTGTTTCAGGCCTGTTTCGTGATTTATATCCATGTAAGACGGGTATTTCTGTTCTGAAAAGACTCAGGAAGGTGCTAGAAAGCGTTAGGAATCATAAAACCAGGCTAGGATACTCAGAACTTGGGCTGGAGTTTTTTCCGCGATTTAGGAAAAAAACCGAAAAAAACTGAAAAAAACAGGCCGAGTTTTTTTCGGAAAAATATCCATCCCTGTGTCGGTCCGACAGAAATGTCGGCGACCGACATTTCTCAACACGTGTATAATAATTACGCCTTAAAACTGTCCGACTGCTGAGGTCGTCTGAATCGGTTGGCAGAACAATTTTAATGGAAAAAATTAGTTGCTCTGACCCCAACCAAACTTTTCGCAGTCATTAAAACAATCACTTAGATGGAAAGGCAAACAAAGGGTTGCCCTTAATAGAGACTAGAAAGAACAAGTGGTCGGATTCTTTTCTGTGTATACCCGGCCGACACTGTAATTTTACAAAATTTGGTCGAGGAGGTGGTAAGGAAAGGTCAGTAGCTGATGATTGGATTAGGCGGTCAAAAACTCACATTTGCGTCCGACACGGCTCGGTAGCGTCGAAGAAAAGTGCGCAAACTGCCTGCCTGGCTGTACTATTTGTGCTATGCGAAACTGCGGCCTTATTTTGCGCGCTCATCCTACTTCTGGCTCGGTCTGTTCGAGATAAATCGAACCTCTCTACAACCGCTCATAAAGCCGTCCTGCTTTTTAGAGTGGCTGGGACGAACGAACCAACACCCTCACTTTTCACACTTTCCGTCCGCCCAAGCCCAACACGCCCGCTCAGCCAATCACCGAACTTCTCTCCGCTCCGCTGGCCAATGGTCAGTCGCACGGCCACTACGAACACATCAACGGGTCAGTGCCGAAATCGCCTTCCATTCCTAAGAACAGCCAGGTACGTACACTAAGACTATTATATTATGTGCGGAAGATTTTGTACCTTCTGTTTGTTTGTTTGTTTGTTTATCGATCGATAGACTTCTCTCGTGTTCTTATACAGCTCCCGGTCCCGAGGCAATTAAACAGGATCCCGTTTTTGTGAGTCGATAATACAAATTGATAAAGTGTCTGTCGTTGGACCAACCAATCATGGTCAAAAATTCTGGTTCTGAGCAAATGTGTATTTTCGTCCTCCCCAGTTGCATAGTCCGTAATTATTATTCTTTCAATACGTACATGTTGTTGTACGTATACAGGGTGT